>BQNB010097157.1:0-25453 GCA_026074375.1 Tanacetum coccineum | reverse complement strand
CATTAACTGCAAGCAAAATACTAATGGAATTATCAATCACTTATAAATGAATTTTTTATATAATAAAAGAATTACATTATTCCGAATTTTACTATGAGATTCGATCTTATAGATTAAAAGATTTAGATCGCTTGATTTTGACACGTGAGCAAAATCGTGTGATATGATCGATTAATAAAAAAGTCAAAATTAGTTTTCCATTGGTCAAAATTAAAAAAATTCGTCTACAACGGAAAAACGACCAATAAATATATGTGTAAAAATGTGATAAAAAACTTTAAAAAAATGAGTTAATTAATAAAACTTTGGTGGTTGAATTTTAAATACTTATATGGACTTAAGTATAAACTTATAAATTTCCATATTTTTAAATTTGAACTTTATGCCCCTATACTTTGTATTTGAAAATACAACGTATATATTGTTTTAAAAATAAAATATATATGTTGTTTTAAAAACACAACATATGTGTATCACGTGATTATAAATATCAAAATAAAAGCACAACTTATTTTCTATTTCTATTTTGATACTTAGCAAAATTAAGCAATACGGTTTGCTAATAAAAGTCAAAATGAAATCTCAATTTGGTCAAAATATTGAATTTTTGTCTAATTTATAAAATGTGCTAGAAAAAACATATGTGTCAACTTTGTAAAAAAACTTAACAATAGAGACGGTAACTAATAAAGCTATAGTTGTTAAATTTTTATTAAATATACTTATCGATTTTTATGTTTTAATAGCTTTATAATACCTCATTCACTTTAGGCCTAACAATAAGATCTAACAATAGACCTATACCATTCACTTTTTGACAGTAATACACATTTTCTCTTTCATCATTTCTCACCAATCAATTTTTCAAATTAACCAATCACATCTTTAGGTCTATTTTTAGGTGTAAATTTTAGACATACAAATCATTTTTCTATTCTTTATATTTCATAAAAATACAACAATATGTTATTGTTATATATATCAATATATATTAAACCAATGTATGTTCACGAAGTTGTGAATATAGAAAGGAAACATGAGTTACTATAACATGTACGTAAATGAATACACGAGATTGGACATATACGAACGACTTGTGTTATTATTCTTAGTGAGATTAATTAAGGATATCCGAAAAAAGTATTCTTTTTAAACTACCCGCATTTAAACTCATGGTAGTCCTCTTTGTAATTTAACTCGCGCACGAGTTTAAATATCAGCGTAAATTATTATTAACAGATAAATGAAGGTACGACTTCACACGTTAGTGGGAGATGAAAATAAATAGACGAGATTCTACATATTACAACGACACATATTTTTTCAAGGTCGTTATGTGCTACTATACACACATAATGTCTAGAATATAATAACTAAAATTTCAGTTAAAGAAAGTCAAATCTTTTGTGCAACAAAAATTTATACAAAATATCAATCGATATTAACACATAATAAAAAAATTATGTAAAACTCGTGCGTGCATGTGTATTGTAAGTTTAAGTATTAAAAAGTTAATATAATTTTAGAAAAATATTAGACATTACAAAATCATGAATTTATGAATTGTAACAGTATTTAACTTCAAAACTAAATTATTCAAATGTTATTACCCGTTATACTATCCGCTCAATTGTGTGCGTGCACGAGTTGATGTAATTGGTTTGTTGATGAATAATTAAGATTTAACTATCCAACTAAAAGTATTGAGAGTAAAAAGATTTTGAAATTCAAACTCTGAGAATTGAAGTGATTTTATATTAATCTACACGGAACAAAGTAAAAAACAACATAATCAAACATATAAACATTAGATGTTATAAAAAAAATATAATCTACTTAAAATCGCAATAACAAAATTATTATTTAATTAATCTTTTATGTTTAAGTCCCGTACGCACACGGATATTAAAACTACTCGTAGTTTTCATAGTTAAAACAAAAATATTGCTGTATTATTTATTTGTTTATTTTATTGTTATTAAATTATTGGTATTTACAACAATAATGCCCAAGAATCACTCCTGTCTAACCTTTGAACTTTACGTTACAAATAGGTCTTATTTTGGACTTTATTTTATTATTTTATTTGTTTATTTTATTGTATTGTTTTACAACAATAAGTAGCCTCCATGAATGAATAGGCCTTATTTGGGACTATATTTATGCCCAAGAATCACTGTTGCCTAATCTTTGAAGATTTACGTTTTGTTGACGAGAATCGTGGTGCATATTTTGATATTTATTAGAATAACCGAAGACTATTAACATATTTTTTTCTATTATACAAATGACTTAAGCTTCTAAACAAATAATATTTACTTCACCACTTAAAATAATGTAAACTTAAAATACGACTCTTTGTGACGAAGCACGTAAAACATCTTTCCATTTCTACGATATAAAACTTGTTGCCTGTAAAATGTGTTTGTGCTTGACTTGAGTAAGTCTTAAATCTCAATAGCCATATAAACATTTAATAAATAAAATAACACATCAAGAAACCAAAGTTGGAAACTCAATATTATAAATTTATAATAGACGCATAAGTCGCATTGACACTGCCAACTCACCAACTTATACATACAAGTAAGTACGTTTATATATCTGCATTTTGAATAACAAATTAACAAAGTCAATAGGGTCAGCGGTAATCTCGGCGTAACCAACATATCTCTCGCACCCATATTTTATGTCAACCCCATATATAAATACACGCATTGCTGGCTATAGCTAAATTAGTTAAAGCATATTCATATCAACAAAAAGTTAACCATAATGGCTATAGATGACTCTTTCAAGCAACCGGGCATGGTTCCATTTAAGTGGGAGATCAAGCCCGGGGTCCCTAAACCCGTCGTAAACCACGACAAACCATCGTCCAAACCTAGTGCCTCGTCGTCTCTCAAGCCACCACCATCTAGCCCAACTTCTTTTCATTTTCCCTCGCCACGAACTCAATCTAGTCGTTTCCAGTTCGATAAGCCTAAACTTGGTCGACCCGAAGTTGTGTCATTGGATTGCTTTACTCCCCGAAAAAGTACTAGCCAAAGGAAAACAAATAAGGTTAATGTAGACCCTGTGTACAAGTCTGACATTGAGATGTTGTCTCAATGGTCTGGTTTGACTAGAAGGTCATCAAGATCGCCGTTTAATGGCTCGCCATTGTATTCGTCTTCCTTCTCGTCGTCAAGATCGTCACCCAGTGTGAGTGATGCTGAATGGGCTGGCTACGGGTTGTTTTGATGCATGATGTCGTGTTTTAGTAAATACATGGCCTCGAAGAATATTATTAGACGGCACAAATGTATTTAGGTGATCATGAAATCATTTTAAGTTAGTTTACTTTGATCATTGTGGTACTATAATTTGTAACCAAGATATTGTTCGAGAGCCGAAATAAACGTTTGTGTTCATGTGCAACGACGTCAAATCCTTATTAACTTCCTGTGCAATATCATACTCGTATTTTGTTACGTACTATATATGGTACATGAATCTTGATGATGCGTAAGTATGGAGCTACCGATGGTTGATATTAATCTTGTGTAATATATAAGTCGACCAGTTTAAGTTAATTATTGTTATATACCAATCATTCATCATAATTTCAGTTCTAAACTTTTTTCTAATGACAACAAGTCAATAGTTTGAGCCATAGATCAAAACCGAACCGAAGTGACTCGTTTCAGTTCGGTTTTGTGTTGTTGGGTTCAGTTTAGTTTATACGCTTTAAGTGTGTTTTTTTCGGTCATGGCTCGAACCCAACCGAAACTGAAAATCTTAAATAAATAGAACCGAAAACCGAACCGATTATGGTCGGTTCGGTTTCGTTTGGACCGGTTCGGCTTGGGTTTCTGGTTCGCTTCACTTTTCGATCAGTTTTGCTTGGACCTAGCTTAAAGGGTACGCATTCGCTTTGCGACACAAGTAGACAACAAACTGAGTTTATATTACGGCTATGGTTGGCAAGGGGACAACTCCATACACTATCAAAGGGCTTGTGTCTCGATGGTACCCTTGTTGTGTGAGAAGTTCACCGACCAAAATGATTGTGGGTTCAAGTCTTGCTTAAAAATAATCATTTAAAAACCAGTAAGTTTCTATAATAGCATATGGCCAAACGGTCACGGGTCAGATAGTCAAACGGGTAATTCATCCCCATATTCAAATGCATACATATTAAAATACTTCACTATTACAAGACATATTGTAATTACAGAATGTTGCTAATCTAAGTTTTTAGCATAGACAATATTTATATAGCTAGATAATATTTACAAGACATATTGTAATTACAGAATGTACGTACAAAACAAAAAGAACATTAGTGTCAAACTATTCTGTACATTAAAACCTACAATCTTAAACCAAATATACGTTGAAAACATACAATCTTAAACTAAATATATATCCAGACCATAGTATATTCACAATGATACCATGAGTGCTTTAGGGCGTCCTCAAGATATGTTTTCAGACATTTGTGAAAACACAAATATAAAACATCCAGCATAACTGACATAAAGTTAAACAGTTGCTTTAGTCCAAGTTAAACATCCAACATAATGGTTCTTCTGCGTATTAAGCTTGTGAGGGGATGCAAGTTTAGTAGCAGTTAGAGTGCTAGGAGCAGTGGTGCCGATCTCAAAAAGTGCTGCAAAATGGAGAACGACACCACATTTGCTGGGGCATCCGTTGGCACCACATTTCTGGTGCCGTTCTCTAATTTTTTTTTAAATTACTTAATTAAAAAAATACCCAATATAACTAAAATTTAATTCATTAATATAAAAAACATTGCATTAAATTAAAAAAAAACATTATATAAAAATACTACCATTACATTAAAAGTCAAATTACAACTACTGTGTAGTCCATTAAGATGCTCCACTAGGTCCTGGCGGAAGATCGACAAGACATATTGTAATTACAGAATGTACGTACAAAACAAAAAGAACATTAGTGTCAAACTATTCTGTACATTAAAACCTACAATCTTAAATGATATATACATAGAAGCTATACAAGGTCCTGTCGAAGATCGATGTGCGTTTTTCTATCTCGAAGCTCTTTTGATTTTCTAAGATGTAATTCGCATATTTCCACCCAAGTTCGTTGAATATGCGGCGTTGGACTAACGAACAAATCTCTCACATTCACTTCAAATACTTCGTCCTCCAAAATCATGTTATGTAACATTATACAACAATACATTATTTTTCAATATGTTGATTTGGTAAGCACGAGCGAGTTGTCGTATAATTCCCCAACGACCTTGGAGTACTCCGAAAGCTCGTTCAATATCTTTCCTTGCAGCTTCTTGAACTCTTTTAATCTGCAAGCATTTTTCATCCCTTGCAATGGAAAATGATTTGACAAACGCAGACCATGCTGGATAAATACCGTCGGCTAAATAGTAACATTTACTATATGTATGTCCGTTTACCACAAATGGACATTCCGGAGCTGTATCAGCAAGTTCATCATCAAATAGTGGAGAACCATATAACACATTTAGATCATTATTCGCCCCTGGAACCCTAAAAAATGCATGCCAAATCTACAATCTCTGATCCGCCACAGCTTCTAACATAAGAGTGGAGTATTTATAATCCATTCGTTTGAATTGCCCATGTAATGCCTTTGAGCAGTTTTTCCATTCCCAATGCATACAATCAATACTCTCGAGCATTCCCGGGAGTCCATGTTTTTGTTCATGCAATTGATACGTTTTTTCGATATCCCTTCTAGTAGGTTTTCTTAAAAACGTTTCAGCGAATAAAACATGTATGCATTTAGTAAAGTTATCTAAACATGCTCGTGAAGTACGTTCAGCAATTTGCAAATACTCATCAAATGCATCAGGTGCAGTGCCGTACGCCAGTTGGCGTATGGCGGATGTGCACTTCATAATAGGACCAATACTTAAACGATCGGTCGCATCGTAACGTTGTGTAAAATAAGTAAAGTACTCGGGAATAGACTCAACATCATAACTTAAAATTTTGTTGACTATTTTATTAAAAAGTGTAGAGCTCATACGATACCTTCGCCTAAAATTTTCTTCCATCGGTCAAATCGCCTAAACGCCAAGTCCAACTTTTTTTTTTTTTTTTTTAACCTAAAATAGGTTTTCACTCCACTTAAACGCTCTATTCTCATTTAGTGTCATTTACACCACACATTATAAGATATCTTCATCTCACGAAGTGACAACTGAGTTATCCTATGTCAAATTGCCAATCATAGATTCATATAAATAAAGGTATGCAATATGTCACTTTGATTTTTAATTCTTACATGCTTGGTTAATCAAAGGAACATCAAATTATTGTTATCTTTAAACAATTATACAAGTGAATTCACTCATTATAATTGATAATGTTAGGGATTTCGAATCGAATTTCTGATTATGGCTGTGGGTTTGTTGTCACAAATTTATTTTATTTACAAATTACAAAATAAAATAAGTCAAGAACCATAATTTTTTGTTTGGTACAAGAGTTAAAAGTTAAAAAACATTATTTTTCAAAACGATAATGTGAATATGTATAGGTCACAAAGGCTTAGCTGTTAATGACTTGATGTCAGTATTTGTGATTTGTTAGTTGTTAATGTGAATTTTATGTTTAGAGTTGGACCATTAAAATACTATAAAGTATGGCTTATGGTTATCTATAACTATGTTTTGACAATGTGAACATTGAACTCTTTTAGTTATTAGTGTATTTAAAGTGGTATCCATCTCATACAAGTAACTTTGAAATTTATATATAAAATTGGCAAAACCGATTAATCACCGATTAATCGCGCCTAGACCGATTACAGGCTACAAGGTGGTCGACCGCCCGGCTAGCGACTCGCGATTTTTGCAACATTGGGATCAAACATAAACGACCGTCGCATCGTAACGGAGTGTAAAAAAAGTAAAGTACTCGGAATAGGCCTCAACATAATAACTTTAAAATTCTGTTCACTATTTTATTAAAAAGTGTAGAGCTCATACGATACCTTCGCCTAAAATTTTCTTCCGGATATTTAGGTTCAAATTCCTCGTCGCCAAAATAGTCGTCCATTAGCCGTTGTTCCGCAGTTTCTCGTTCACGGGGTATGTATGTCCTCCTCCTCTTTGGACCCGAGCTCGAACCCCCGGCCTCTTGCTCACACAAACAACATAAGTCATACTGCCTGATAATCCCATATATCAATCATATCCCACATTTGAAAAATTATCAAATGATCGTATGCTTCGTAAATATTGATCCATAAGGTGAAAGAAAATTAAAAATTATGAAGTATAAAATTATTGAATGTGTGTGAAAAATAAAAAAAATTAATGGAGGTATTTATGGATTGTATTAAGGGGTAAAAAAGAAGATTTTTTTGGGGTATATTTTTCAGACAAAAAAGCCAACGTCCCCATATTTAAAAAAAAAAACGCTATAGTTAAAAAAAAAAGAACCCGCGTGGGTCGGTATGAACAGCGTGAGACCTCAACGCGCGAGCGCCGTCAAAAGCTCGCGCCATTCAACGGCGCGAGGCGCAGTTCAAAAAGCTCCGCGCCATTCAACGCGCCAATACTCTCTGAGGTCATATCTATCTTTGTTGTGTGTTATTGAAGTGTTTTTGCGGATAGTGTTTCGATGATGTCCTTATCAACTCATTACAAACCATTTGGTCCAGAAAATTGTTAGAGAACCAAATGCTGATCGATAATGATGAATCTGCTGTTTTCGTGTTAGTCATCATACGAGTAGCCTAACTGCTTTCAAAAGAATATATGACCAATATCAGACATTTTGTGTTTACAAGAAGTCAAAATGAATCTAAATAAATACACTACAATAGCAATAGGATCAAACTTAATGAAATCGTACTCAGTGTTATCAAACTTAAAAAATGTAAATGGTTATGGCTTCAAAGTAAATGAACGAAATAAAAACAATGATTATTTGGTCAAAGTAAAAAAGTCAAAATTGCATGAGTATGTATGCTTTGCAATAGAATCCAATGAAAAAAATTTAGTGATAAAAACTGACAAATAACTCAGAAACACAACGTGGAGTCTCATCCACGATAATGTCTTTTCCTCATCTTATGACAAAGATTCTGTCTTTCTAGTCCTTCAACTTTCATTTCTTTATTATTACCCCCTGTACTTTTCTAATCACCTTTTAAATTTTTCTTTCTAAAAACGACAATAATGATGTGATATTATATACACCACAAATCTATTCAGAGGTGGATTTAAAGGGTTTTTCGGGGGTTTACGGGAATCCGATGCATGTTTTCCGTCTTGTGTACATTTTAGTCAAAAATCTCAATTTCTTCAAAATAAACCAGTCTTGAAATTTTGTGACACGTATATTCATGTATTTTTTAGTTGGACTGTAAACGAACTGAACGTTGAGTGAATATTTCGTGAACTATTCGGTAAAAAGTTCGTTTATGTTCGTTTATTTATTAAATGAACGAACATGAACAACATTTTATGTTCGTTTAGTTAAATGAACGAACATGAACAAAAGTGTTGTTCGTTCATTTATGTTCGTGAACGTCCGATTATTCGTTCGTTTATGATCGTATATATGTTTGTGTTCGTGTATCGTATCTTTTATATTAAATAGTTTTAAAATTGCTTTACTTGAACAAAACAACACTTTTAAAACACAATATGGTGTATATTATTGTAAATTTTATGTTTATTTACGTCCGATCGTTTATGTTCGTTTAGTGTCTTAATGAACGAACATAAACAAACATGAACAAACTTATTTCTTAATAAACGAACATGAACAAGAAAATTTGTCCGTTTAAGCGATCGTGTTCGTTTATTTGTCCGGATAAAATTAAACAAACGAACATGAACAAGGCTCCGTACGTGTTTGTCCAGTTCATTTACAATCCTATTTTTTAGTTAGCCCACTAATATGTCAGAACATCTTCTTAATTTGTTTACTAGTTTTAATGAAATCATACTTTTTATTTTAAAAAGTTTCCTTATACTTCTAAAAAAATACGCACCTGGTAACTTAAAGTGTTGGATCCGTCCCTAAATCTATCACATATTCTTCTAACAGAACGTGAATTAAAGACCATTTGGTTGATAAACATTCTCACGCTACATAAATTAACCATACACTACAAGTCCATTCATAATTTAGCAAGGTTTTACCATACTCCTCAAAATTGGATCATTGGAGAAACCTTAAGCCTGCACCTCTAAGGCAATGCCACGTTTTACCATGACAGTAAAAACAAAACAATGTTACTGGTCTTACCACACAGTACACATAAGCATAATGACGGTGGTGTGATTAGGGACAATTAGAGAGTTGGTTGGTCAACATTTGACAAAGACACGAGTTTTCATAAAGCATAAAATAACCCTCTAATATTTTATTTGGTTTCATATTGGTCCACTTAAACAACAAAAGTATATGTACATTTTGGGCATAGATTACTGACATAAAAAGTTTATTAAGATAGAGTTAAATAACTCTAATACATTTATGTTTTTTACTTATGTTGTAGAGTACTCCCTCCGTCCCTCTGTCCCAAATTAATTGTTCCTCGACAAAAAACACACAGTTTAAGAAAACATAATCATTACTGCGTTCTCTCTCTTACTTTTTTGAAGAATGACAGTTTTACCCTTATGGAATTAATTAAAGCTTTAAATAAAGTTTGTAATTTTTAGTATTATTAGGGGCAATATGGTAAAGTTGCTACATTATTCACAACTATATTTGAAAGGGGACAATAATTTTGAGACAACCCAAAATGAAAATAGGGAATATTAATTTGAGACGGATGAAGTATACATTTGCACGTATGAAACTTTTGCATAAATGTTAGTTTTTGTTTTTCTAAAAGAAATGAATTTTGAAACATTGACCAATTAGTCCTTTTATTATCATTTAATTCTTCAGAGGTGTGATGGGAAAAGAAGAAAGAAAGTGACTTTTGGTAATTTCAATGTGTTTTCAACGGTCATTTATAGATCTTCACTTATTTGAACCTTTTTTTTTCTTTTCACTTTTACTTCTCTTTATATTATATATATATTACAAAAGGCAGACGCCCCGTGGGTCGGGTCGCATTAAATTTTTTGATCCGGCCCCACCCCCACATTAATGAAAGGTTTTTTTTTTTTTTTTCCCGAATCATACAAAAAAAGGAAATATCCGGGAAAAAATTAGCCAAAAAAAAACCCAAAAATAGCCTAAAATCTGGCCCAAAGTAAAAAAAAAATACAAAACGGACCCTCACCTTTTAACTATTTACGATTTTCTTACACAAAAATTCCCGTAAAAAAATTTACAAAACCGTCCCAAAAAAAGAAAATATTCGGGAAAATATTAGCCCGTCCCAACGCAAATTTTTTTTCCCCGAATCATACAAAAAAAAAAAAGAAAATATTAAAAATTAGCCCCGCATAACGCATCGCAAAAAAAAAAAACCCCCGAGAGACGTAAAAAAGGACCCTCACCTTTTAACGATTTACGATTTCTTACACAAAAATGCCAGTAAAAAATATTTACGCAAAACCTCCCAAATAGAAAATATTTGGGAAAAAATTAAAGCGATGTCCCAACGCAAATTTTTTTTCCCCGAATCATACAAAAAAATAAAATATTAAAAATTAGCCCCGCCATAACGCATCGCCCAAAAAAAAACCCCGAAACGTAAAAAAAAAATTATTCGAGAAAAAATTAGCCCCGCCGCAACGCGCGGGTTCTTTTGCTTGTTATACAATATTGGTTGTTGACATGATAATCCTTGAAGTAATTATTTTGCATAGATTCATGTAATTTATGTTTTTGTAAAAGAAATGAAGTTTGAAACATTGACCAATTAGTCCTTTTATTACAGTATCATCTTCAGAGGTGTGATGGGAAAAGAAGCAGGCCTTTGAACAAATACAAAGAAAGTGACTTTTGGTAACTTAAATGAGTTTTCAACAGTCATTTAAGAGCAATGTTACATCTACTCCTAACTCATATAAAAACTTTCACATACACATGTGGCATGTTAGTTCCACCAATCACTATCAATCACATTTTCTTTTTCTTTTTTTCATAACCACTATTTGTTTGACACATATGAGAGTGAATTTTTTTTGTATAAAATGGGTGTGGATCTAGTATTCTTCGTCATTTAAAGATCTTCAGTTATTTGAACTTTTTTTTGTTCCTTTTCACTTTTTCCTCTCTTTATATCAAGCACAAAATATGGTACATTTTGAGTTAAAGACACTTAAACAACCCATGTTAATGAAAAGGCTTCCAACGACGACTACAACAACATACCCAATCCTGTCAAAGTGAAGCTCAATAATGAAATCCACAGTGTGCGAAAACTTAAGAGTTTCATTGCTGTAACAATGCGTGTACGAATGTCATTTCCGATCAAGATGCCTACTAACTGAAAGCATAACCCTATTCAACGCTACATGACCATTCGGAAAATAAATTGCGAGGCATAAAAAAGGTTTATCTGATGAAGCTGGCCACTGTCGTCTATCCTCTTCGAATCCACTTTCAAAATTCTTTAAGAAAACTAGAAAACTACAAATAAAAATGTTCAACAATAAAAGTCGTCTAAGATCACTCACTTGTAATCTAAAGACTTTATTAGGTTTTTAACAGTTTTTTTTACCAACTTTTTGGAATTACATAAATGTCTAAGACAAACGAACAATAAGTTACACCGTTAGTCATCAAACAACAATTACATTATACCAAAATGTATAGTCACATGTTATAAGAAAGATCAATAAATACAAGACCTCATATGTTTTGATAACTCCTTGAAACATCCCCCCCCCCCAACACCACAATACAATTCCAAAAGATCCTGTTTTTTGCATTTGGTTGTCTTCTTTTACATGTTAATGATCCTTTACATTTGGGAAAATGTGTGATGTCTCCTTCAAACATGGCAACCATTAGTTATTTAGTATTATTATTACCTTAAACAACATACGATTATGGTTATACTCATATGTTATGTTTTAGCTAGCTATCGACATGTTTTCTAACATAAGCACTTTATAAAACATTTGCATATGGTTCTAAAACAATCATCAATGACTGCGAACATGTTTTTACACCAAATGATGAGATATTGAGTAGTCAAATACTCGTAGTTGATTTTACTCTTTAGAGGGAAGTGCAAAAATCATCCCTGTGGTTTCTCAAAAAACTGTCTCACGTCTCTCGTTAAAAATTTGCCCAAAACACATCCCTCCGTCAATGTTTTGAGGCACGATACATCTCTTGGACTAACGGTGCAAATTTTTATCCGTTAAGTATTAACGAGGGATGTATCGTGAACCTTTGTTTTAAAAAAAATTATTTTTTTTAGTTTTTGTTTGTTTTTTAATTTTGTTTAAAAAAATAACTTTTTTACATTATTATTCGTAAAAATATTTAAGATTTTATTTTTTATTTTTTAAAAATCGCACTTTTTAAAATCTCAATTTTTTGAAAAAAATTTAAATTTTTTTCGTACTTTTTAAAGTTTAAAAAATTTAATTTTTTACGTTATTATTCGTGAAAAATTAAAAATTCTTTTACAAAACTTTTTAATTTTTTTTTCGTACTTTTAAAAATCTTAGTTTTGTGAATTTTTTTTTTAAATTTCGTATTTTTTAAAATCTTAGTTTTTATAAAGTACAAAAAAATGTTAAAAAGTTTTGTAAAAAAAGTGCGAAATTTTTTAAAAACTTCTTAAAAATAATCTAACCGAAATCGTACTTTTAAAATTTTTAAATTTTTTTTTTAATTTTATAAAAAACTTCGCACTTTTTTAAAAAAAATTATTTTATTTTTTAAAATTTCGCACTTTTTTTACAAAACTTTTTAAAAAAAATTGTACTTTTTAAAAACTAAGATTTTAAAAAATACAAAATTTTTAATTTTTTTTTACAAAACTAAGATTTTAAAAAGTACGATTTAAAAAAAAAACGTTTTAAAAAGTGCGAATTTTTTTTAAAAATAAGAAAATTTTAATTTTTTTTCAAAAAATCAAGATTTTAAAAAATGCGAATTTAAAAAAAAATTGTAAAAAAATCCTAAATATTTTTACGAATAATGATGTAAAAAAGTTATTTTTTAAACAAAATTAAAAAACAAACAAAAACTAATTTTTTTTATTTAAAAACAAATGTTCACGATACATACCTGTGGCAGCAAAAAGACAACAATACCCTCCTTTTAGACCCTCGTTAATACTTAACGGAAAAAAATTTGCACCGTTAGTCCAAGGGATGTATCGTGCCTCAAAACATTGACGGAGGGATGTGTTTTGGGCAAATTTTTAACGAGGGACGTGAGATAGTTTTTTAAGAAACCACATGGATGATTTTTGCACTTCCATCTACTCTTTTTCTGTTTTTCTAAGGTTGTCCACAATGGCAAGGTTGACCCACTCGGTCGCTCTCACTGTGAGCATACATCTCGACTCAGTCGCTCCCACTGTGAGCATACATCTCGACTCGGTCGGTGTTTGGTTTTTCTTTGAGACGTGAGTCGTATATGCAACCAATGTGTGTTGGTCACTTGCTGATTTATGTGTGTGTTTAATCACATAAAATGGAATTTTGTGGATATGTTTTTTGTAAAGTCGGTCGTTTTATTGTGCCAAGTTGGTTGCATGTCGGTCGTAAAAGAGAAAAAGCTAAAATGTCAGAAAAAATATACGTTGCTTGTGCTCCTTCCGGTCACCATGTCATAAAATCATCACTAAAGTTTTAGCTAATCGTTTGAGCCTCGTTATATCGGAGCTTGTAAGTGATGTTCAATCGGCCTTTGTTTCTAATCGACATATTCTTGACGGCCCATTTATCCTTAATGAGCTATTATCCTGGTGTAAGCACAAAAAGTCCAAAGCCTTGATCTTTAAGATAGACTTTGAAAAAGCTTTTGATTCGGTGAGATGGGATTACTTAGATATGGTTCTAGCTAATTTTGGTTTTGGCCTCAAATGGCGTAGTTGGATTCAAGGATATCTTAACTCTGCTATGGGATCTATTCTTGTCAATGGTAGTCCGACTTCGGAGTTCAAATTTTCTAAAGGATTGAAATAGAGGGATCCTCTATCTCCCTTTCTTTTTATTCTGATCATGGAAAGCTTGCATCTATCCTTTAATAACGTGGTAAATCCTGGGCTTTACAATGGTATTCATATTGATGAATCTCTTAACTTATCCCACTTGTTCTATGCTGATGATGTTATTTTTGTTGATAAATGGAATTCATCAAATTTATCAACAATTGTTAACGTTCTTAAGTGGTTTTATTTGGCTTCGGGTCTCAAGATCAATCTTAATAAAAGTAAGCTTATGGGTATTGGTATTTCTCATGATGTGGTGGCTTCAGCAGCTAAGTCTATTGGTTGTTCAATTCTCCATACTCCTTTTAACTATCTTGGAGTAAAGGTAGGTGGTATTATGTCGAGACTTAGCTCTTGGGATGACGTCATTGCGAAATTATCCGCTAGACTTTCTAAATGGAAGCTCAAATCCCTCTCGATTGGTGGTCGTCTTACTCTCATCAAATCTGTTTTGAGCTCTTTACCGTTATATTACATGTCCTCCTTTAAGGTTCCTAAAGGCGTTCTTAGTAAAATGGAATCTATTCGTAGGAATTTTTTCAATGGTGTGGAAAATGCGGAGAAGAAGATGTCGTTGATTGGCTGGAATAAAATTTTAGCTTCTAAGAAAAATGGAGGTCTTGGCGTCTCTAGTTTTTTTGCTTATAACCGCGCCCTTCTTTTCAAATGGATTTGGCGGTTTCTTGCTAATGGTGCTTCTCTTTGGTCTCGATTTATTTCAGCTATATATGGTATTCGTGGAGCTCTTGACAACTCTTCTTCCTATTCAAGAAGATCTCCTTGGCTCGACATTGTTAATGAAGTCAGAAAGCTTGCCTCTAAGGGCATTGATCTTCTTTCGCTTGTCAAAAAGAAAGTTGGGAATGGTGAGGCTACTTCCTTTTGGAACGATGTGTGGCTTGGTGATTTTCCCCTAAAGCAAACGTATCCGAGGCTGTATTTCCTGGAATTAGACAAACATGTTAGTGTGGCTTCAAAGTTGAGAGCTAATTCTCTTATTAGTTCTTTTCGGCGGTCTCCTCGAAGTGGTATTGAAGAAGAGCAACTTCTTCTCCTTATCTCTAATACTTCTTCTGTTATTCTTCCTAATATTAGTGATAGATGGTCTTGGCTGTTAGATCCTTCGGGCGATTTCTCGGTAAAATCGACACGTGAATTTATTGATGATTCCATGCTTCCGAAGACGGATGTTCCTACAAGATGGGTCAAATCTATTCCCATTAGGATTAATATTTTTGCTTGGAGAGTTTCTTTGGATAAGTTGCCCACTCGGTTGAATCTTTCTCTTCGAGGCCTTGACATCCCATCTATTATTTGCCCTCTTTGTAGTATTGCTGTGGAATCAACTTCGCACCTCCTTTTCTCTTGCCAATTGGCTCGTCAGTTAATGATTAAGGTTGTTCATTGGTGGGAATTAGAGTATCAAGACTTTCACTCATATGAGGATTGACTTATTTGGCTCAAAAATCTCAGAGTTTCCAAGCGGCTCAAGGATGTGTTTGAAGGCGTTTGTTACATTTCTTGGTGGGTTATTTGGAAGTTTCGCAATCAAGTTTTATTTGGGATCAACTTCCCTCGTTTAGATCTCCTTTTTGACGATATTGTTCGCTTGTCTTTTCATTGGTGCTCTAGTCGTTGTAGCTCAAATTTTGATTGGAACACTTGGATGAAAAATCCTAGTTCAATTATTTTGTAATCTTTTCCTAGCTCCTTACTAGTTTTTATATAAAATGCCGTTAAAAAAATGAAACGTTCTTCATTGCCTTAGAAAAATAAATTTGAGATTTGTCCCATGTCAAATAGTGACTCATGCCACTATTTTAAACGTGATAAAAAATCAGAATATTCATATTGTAACACTTTATGAAATTTGTGACATTTAATGATATATTTTTAAGTTCACGTATCAAACAAGTGTTTAGAGAAACAAGTGTTAAGTTCACATATCAAATTAAGATGTACACATAGGCGAAGACAGGAGGGGGACGTGCCCCTCTAGAGAAAAATATATTTTTTGTTATTTTCCCTCCTAACGAGACGATTTATAATATAATTTTTAGAAATTATCAAAATTTGCCATCTCAATCGTAACTTTCTGACTGCGCCTCAAGATTTACGGCTACTTGATATAGTGGTTGCTAGTAATAGACATAACACTCCCAAAGTTGGTGAAGTAAGGGTGCAATTCTTCTATGAACAAAAGCTATAAATGAGTAACATAATTTTTGTTTTGTGTTATTATGAGTAACTTACTTTAAAAGTATTAACATGAGTAACTTACTTTTAAAAAGTCATCAAAATGTGTAACCATTGTTTTTTCTTGTACACTTCAGCGGTCACCTAGGATGCCATGTGTACAGTCAAAGTCAACATTTTTATTTTTTTAAATTTATTTTTGTTTTTTTTAATTTTTAATTAAAAAATATGTGTGTTGCGAGTTCAGATACCTTGCTCTAGTATTATTGCTCCGGTCTGCTGTCTTGTACATTCGCGATGTATTCCCATACACAATTATGTACCGCGATAACAGTATGAAAAATACCAGATTTGTCGTGGGTCTAAATATGAGACTTGAAGACGTCATTTACATTACCATCTTAGCTTTAAAGAGAAGAATTCTTGCAAATATTTAACCAAATCCAAGCAAACAAAAATACGGATTAAGAAAAGTTTTTAGAATCAATGTAACAAATTCAGCCGTGACAGTAAGGATGCTCTCTGATTGCTTGAGGGGGAAAATAACATATTACGACCATGCCAACAAAATGACTGCATTACTGGTGTGAAGAGGCAAATCATAAAACGAATTGGAGTGGATCAAAATTGCAGTAGTCAAAGCGGATAAGTCACATATAACCTAGAAGCTTAATGAATAAAACAGTAATGAAATCGTTTATTAAACGCTACTTAATTTTCTATACTTCCAAAATACATTTATTTCGATAATTTTTAACATTATCCAACACTAGTTTCCTTAAACTGCAACATTTAAGTTGATGATATACTTTATATTGGCTCACAAGCAGAAGATATTAAGCGATCCTAAAAACACCCTCACTATTTGTGTTAAGGAGTTAGTACATAAAATCGTCAGTCAAAAGTGGTTTCGGTGAATTTACATAACTTGAGAGACCTAAATAAGTGCACAAAACATATGCACATCCCGGCTATTTTTTGTATATAGTATAGGGAGAAACTTTATAACTTTAAGCAACGTACAATAAGATATAGTTTGATATATATATCTAGTATTAGAGTATTACCGCAGGAAAATTACCTTAATGCAAAAGATAAGAATGGAACTGTTTACAACATCGTAGAGTCAAGTTTTGTGGCGTAAAAATAGTTGCCCCCCCTCCCCCCCCGCTAATATTAGAGAGATTTACCAGCTGATACCCTCACCCCCAAGGGTATATTTAGTTATAAGCTGGACAGCGTTAGGAAATTTAGATTATAGTAGATGAAGTGGGCAGGGTGATTCGAGAACCATGAGGCTTTAGAGTCTACAGCTTGATACTTCCCTCACCCATTCCTCCTATTATACACATAATCAAGGTTAAAATAAGTACATTTTTAATCCGGAATATGACCATTAGAATTTGATAGAGCAGTGTACTCATTTCGATCAGATGAAAAATTAAAAGTTCCTTAACCAAAATTTTGTGGTTCGATTTCTATGAGATAAAAATTCTGAAAACAGGAACCAATAGAACCCTTGGTTTCCATTACTGAAAAAAATATTGACAAAAAGAATATACTATAACAAGCCACTCAGAACTCCCCAAGTGCATTTTGTGAGTCGCATTTACAATTAGAAGTCAACAAAGCTGTAGATAAAAAGAAACTGTCACAAAGCTTGTTTGTTGAAGACTTCTAGAAGTGATTTAGCCACAACAATGATTTTTGACACCCCCTCGGTGATGCACTGGGTAGATAACGGGAATCTCTTAAATATCACGCAACTTTATCTTATTCGTTCTTTTCTTTCCTAGACATTTTTATTTGTGTGTAGAGTGTGGGAATATCCTCACCTTCTTCAGCATAGGTGATCTGGCCAAGATAAGCCTCACAAAATCCAGCTGATTCTTGGCATTGATAAAAGATGTAATCTCTAATTCGATCAGACGCTCCAACATAATATCCGAATAATCTTCAACTCTGAAGCAGTACCTCTTAGATATCTCAAACTTTGAATTGTCGAAAACCTACATTAAGTGTCTTGTGTGAGTGTATTTTGACATAATAAGAATAACAAAAAACAGAAAACAAAATGGATTTATGTTATAACCCTTACCTTAAGTTTCTCCAAGTTTAGGGAGCTTATGATAAGAAGAGCAAGAATAGATAAATGAGTTTTGTTATTGAAGTATACACCATCTAAGCGCAAGTATTTGAGGTGGATTAATGTGATTGAAAGCTCTCTTGGAACTTTGTCAATAGCCCCGAACGCCTAAAACAAAGGTTACTAATAAGCAAACTCATTTCCCCAATCTAAAATTAGTTAATTATATATCACGAGAAGAAAATTACACGAATCAGGTGAAACGATATAGAAAAGGTTTCGATCACCGGTAAACACTCAAATATCGCACTAGAGGTGGGACCGCCAATGCTACCAGAGATACATGGATTGCGAATATCCTGCAGCAACTTACAATAGTGAGATAAGTAATGAAAGCCAAGGTATGATTGATATTCTATCTTAGCAAGATAAGAAATTACCAGAATCACATTCTTAAGCAATGGACAATTGCAAAGGAGATGCTGCAGCGTTCTCGTAGAGATAATTACCTGATTGATCCAGAATGGACGACTCAGCCCCATCAACAGTCGACACTTGAAAAGTATCTTCCTCAAACACGAGGTTAGGAATTTTAGTCCAGCGGTACATCCATTCCCTAGATAGGATACTTGTCCTTGCTGCCTCTTGAATCGGTACAAGACATAGGATCGATTCTATTATGCTTGACGGAAGGTTGCCGAGCCTATCCATATCCCTGCTGGCTGCAAAACTAGTTTATTTGAACATCTATTAATAGCATTGTTCAGTACATATAACAAATATTTTAGCAAATTCTAAATCGAACTTAAGCATAGATATAAATTTCTTAAATAACATAAGTTTGAGAAGAACCTTGGAGTTACAATATCTTGGCAGCATATACACAAAAACAAGAAAATAACATAAGTTTGGTTCAGGCAATACATCAAACACTTGAAAGTCATCAATATCTATTTCCTAGAGTGCTTATTTTAAGTAGAAAAAAGCAATCCTAAACTCTATTTCCTAAAGTGCTTACTTTAAGCAGAAAAATGCAATCTTAAACACTATCTCCAAAGTGCTTCTTTTAAGCAAAAAAAGCATTCTTAAACACCATCTCCTAAAGTGCTTATTTTAAGCAATAAACCACACAAATACTAAGAGGTGGTATATGTCTTAGCTCATAATCTTATATAACTAGTTTACGAGCTCATTCACTTGAGCGTATGAACTAATATAGTCTTAGCTTAATTGATGGGCTTATATAAACTTTAAGTTCAACTTCATAAGCCAAAAAATGTGGGCTTATGAGATTTTCCAATTTTCAAATAAGCCGAGAAAACAAGCTAACCCAAAGTCCAAACATCCTCATAAGCTTATCAAAATTTCAATAAGCTTATTAAACAAACACCCCCTAAGCAAACTAAGTCCCAAACCCCAATCCAAGCCTCATTTTAAGATTCCGACATTCCAAACCTCAAAAACCAACGTCTCAACTTTCAAAAATTAATAAATTCCCCCAATACATTTCCAATGGGCGGGGACATGAGGGGGACACGGTGGGCACGTGCCCCATAGCGAAAAAAATTGTAGTGTATTTTTTCAAAATATTTGGCTATTTTTGTAATTTACCCCTAACGAACAAATTTGTAGCGCAGTTTCTAAAAATTATCAAAGTGTGCCCCCTCGACCATAACTTTTTTAAAACAAAATCATATAAAGGACTAACGATGCAATAATAAAATAACGATCGTTAGAAATTTAACCGAAAAACCTGTTAATTGTTTAACGTTGCAACAACAAAAAAGATCGATACCTTAAATTAAGAAAAAAAAAGACGAGTACCTTTAATTGACATTGAACCTAAGATGAGTACCTTTTTATGCGATTTGCCTTTTTTTAAAGAAATTTAGTTTACTAATACATGCAATTATTGAAAAATAAATTCCTTAGTTTGAACCCCACACGTTCTATTTTCGAAAGACTGAGTCGTGTGGGTTTTGTTTAACATCAAAATTAGTACTTTTCCAGGAAATTTCTCATCCTTAATATTCAAACATGTAACCGGTCTATCACTATCCATTGACTTCACAATCATACATTAGTCAACTCCTCTTTGTAGAGCTGGACTCATGGAGCCCAGACACCGATTGTTGCTCATGGGACCGTGTCAAATTGCAGCAGAGCTAGAACTACAACCAGAAGAGTTATTGGACTTCACTTATTCACTCCAGTTCCGGCGTTTTCCAACATCTTGACTGCGGTATTCGGTCACTTAAACAGATTGATATCTCGATGAACGGGTTGCAAGGCGAGATTCCGGGAGATGGGCTTGGGAATTTAACTCAGCTGGTTCATCTAGACATGTCGCTGAACAGATTCAATGGCTAGGACCTGAACTGAAGTTTTATGGTATGTTGGGAAAATGAAGATATAAAGGACATTATTCATATCACATATAGCCTTTTCAATACAAAAAAGTGGAACAGCAAACTAGGATCAAATACTACCCATGAGTCCATGACTCTCTTTTAATATAATCAGTTAGCAAATTGAATATTAAGTTTTTTTTCTAAATAATATATAAAAGTTAAGATTAGTTGAGAAGGATATTCATAAACAACAAACTTTTAGTTATATAACATGATCACGGCCATTAATCTAAATACTATCACATATACTCTTTCTAAATAAAAAAAAATCTAATGATCACGATGATGGTCCACATGGTTATGTTTATGCGTATGAGGAAGATGTTTGATTTTTCCTCTACCACGTACTTGTGCACATCCAAATTCACACCTATTTCCGCAAACATGCACGACTAGCTAGAGGTACTAACACCATGCAAATATCCCATGCAAAGCGGTCCGTTGGCAACAAATTGACTCCTGGCGATGGAGCACAATATCTGATGGGAGGCGTTGCTAGTTCTCGACCACTCCAACAATCTTAGCCATCCTTACTCTCATCTTTGGGCCATTGTTTTCGTCGTCATCTGTTTTCCTCTAGGTCCGTGATGCGATGATTGTATTGTTGGTTTACCACCACTAATATAAGATTGCTAGTCTTTTCTAAAGCATGTTTGAGAATTGAGGGGTACTGTGTAAAAGTGAAAACTTAAAGTTTTCACAAAAAGTTTGTGAGATCATTTCTTTAGGTTCATCATTTTAAATCTGGTCACGATGTATATGGTATGAATAATTGGATGTTAATGAATTGGTTTTGTTTGTACTTAAACTTGAACAAAACGCCAAGTGTTTTAGCATTTTTTTTTTAAGAAATTTAGTTACTAATACATGCAATTACATTGAAAAATAATTCTTAGTTTGAAACCCCACATCAACGTTCATATTTTTCGAAAGACTGAGTGTGTGGTTTGTTAACATCAAAATTAGTACTTTTCTAGGAAATTTCTCATCCTTAATATTCAAACATGTAACCGGTCTATCACTATCCATTGACTTCACAATCATACATTAGTCAACTCCTCTTTGTAGAGCTGGACTCATGGAGCCCAGACACCGATTGTTGCTCATGGGACCATGTCAAATTGCAGTAGAGCTAGACAACTTTATAAGATTTACAAGTGATTTACAAGTTTTGATATGGATGCAATAAGATTGCAACAACACACCAAGGTGTAATACTTCTTCACTTGATGATGAAAGTATTCTTCTCTTGCACTTGAGGAATTGAGCTTGGATCACTTGAAAACAAAGCTTTATGATTAAATGATCAAATGATCAAATGATTTAAGTGAGATGTGTTGGCTGTTTTAGAACAGAAATAATGAGTGCAAAAGGTGAGAAAATAGTGAGGAATAGTCCAGTATTTATAGGACAAACTGGAGGAGCGTCAGTCTATGAGCGGTCCCCTTAAATAGGTGGGCGGTCCTTTTAAAATTAAGGGGGCGCCCGTGTATTTAAGGGGGCCGCCCTAGACTGGGCGCTCCCCATTTTGTCCCTTTGTGTAGGGAGAATTTTCTGGAACTTTCTAGCCTTTTTATGTCCGAAAGTTTGAATTTCAAAATGTTTGTTTATAAAAATGTTTACAACATTTTATAAAAGTGTGAGGTTGAATAAAAAATTTCCTTTGATCATAAAATATATTAAGCATTTATTTATTCATACCTTGAAGTGATATAATTTTCGAAATGAAAATTTACTACTAATTACTTGTTTACGTTTAATTTTACTTTGAACGTTTTTATATTTTGTGATTATCAAAACGTAAAGATGTGAAAAATATTAATAATGTTTTTAGGCATTATTTCTATCAACAATCTCCCCCTTTTTGATGATTACAAAATTTAAACACATTAAATGTAAAATTATTTTTAAACAAGTATTTAGTGAGTTTTATGTCATTTCTCCTCTTTTTTGTAAAATCAAAAAGGCATCGTCGAGAGTTGCTAGTAAAACCGTAAAAGTGAAAACTTAAATGTTTTCACAAAAAGTTTGTGGAGTTCATTTCTTTAGGTTCCTCATTTTAATCTTGGTCACATGTATATGGTAAGATGATTGGATGGTTAATGACTGGTTTTGTTTGTACTTAACTTTTTTTTGAACGGCAGATTTTTATTAAAACACTAGCAAGAAGCTAGAAAAGATTACAAGATAACAAAATTAGGGTTTTGTAACCAAGTGACCCAATTAACATTACACTTAGATCGACTAGAGCACCACGTATAAGAAAATTGAACTACATCATCGAATAAGAAAGCACGCCTTGGTTGAGAATTCCCAAAGAGCAATTGATTTCTGAAGCGCCAAATTAACCACCACATCACGTAACAAATACCTTCAAAGAACACCTTCAATTGCTATGTACTTAACTTGAACACCGCACAATGTATTTAGCATTTTTTTAAGAAATTTAGTTTACTAATACATGCAATTATTGAAAAATAAATTCCTTAGTTTGAACCCCACACGTTGTATTTTCGAAAGACTGAGTCGTGTGGGTTTTGTTTAACATCAAAATTAGTACTTTTCCAGGAAATTTCTCATCCTTAATATTCAAACATGTAACCAGTCTATCACTATCCATTGACTTCACAATCATACATTAGTCAACTCCCTCTTTTAAGGCTGGACTCATGGAGCCAGACCACCTGATTGTTGCTCATGGGACCGTGACAAATTGCAAGCAGAGCTAGAAATTCAACCAGAAAGGTATTGGACTTTACTTATTCACTCCATTCCGTGTTTTCCAACAACTTGACATGCGGTATTCGGTCACTTCAAACAGATGTGATATCACGATGAACGGGTGCAAGCGACATTCCCGGAGATTGGCTTGGGAAATTAAACTCAGTAAGGTTCATCTTGATCATGTTTGCTGTAACATATTCAATGGCTATTCCTAACCAGAATTTTAGCTAAATCGAGTTTAGTTACTTGGACTAGGGCGGAAAATTTGATCGAGGTTAAGCTAGACCTGAACTGAAGTTTTGGTGTGAGGGTAATAAACGATTAACCCAACTATCACCACCTAATCCGTTTTATATCGCACCCTTCACTCATAGCAGCACTTAATTACTCGTATGTTCTTGTCGAACAATCTCGATTATCGACCTTTCTTGGACACCCGACCACCACCTCTGGTCACATCCAAAGTCATTTCTACTCACGCCCTTTTAATTATTCTCAGCATATGTATCATTTTAACATGGCACCCGTTGGACACGTTCAAATTACCATCTCGCTCCTCCCGGACCCACATAAAAGAAAAAAGACGACCTCCTCCCCAGGCCACAGTCCAAAACCACACCGATTTGGAATTCACGCCTAATGTTCACAACCTAGTTGTTTCTCATTCCCTTTCATGTCGTTGAAAACCATATGTACCTTTATTACCGTCAATACTTGATATTCCGTGAGTATTTTCCACCGATTACAAAACAAGATTGTATGATGGGACCACCACCTTTACAGTCGTCTAGCTATTACCCGTAACATGGACAGAACTCAAGATGTGGGCATTTTTGGCTCAGAATGCTACAAGTCTACAAAACTGAAATGGTTGTAGCATACATTTCCTCTGTTTTAACAGCCGTGTTTGATTCCTATCTATAGCTTTGCATCAACGTTTTCTGAACTGATACAATCTGAATATGTTTATGGAGTGTGCAAATTAATTGTACTATGATATTGACTGTTTTAGTTCAAGCGTATGTAAGTAATACATTCACGAACCATAATAAATTGCACTATGATATTGACTGTTTTAGTTTTAGCCGAAAATATAATTTTTCACTCTTTCATTAGTCATCACATACTTGAGCCACTAATCCATCAAAATCATGCTATTATGTACCTTTTGTAAACAAAGGAGGTGCTATTCTCATTTTGATTAGTTTTTGGTTCGATTTGCTACTCTCCCACATACATGAGCTTCAAAAAACATACAGTAATAGAGTAAGGACCATTACTTGACATTTGGTTCATGAGCAATTGTGATAGCTTTACAGATCATTATCCTACATGACTTAAACAAGCATGTATGGATCAAAATCATCTTCGTGAAGTTAATGGCCATTGGCGTGACTGTTTTTCATGCTTAACGATAGCTACTTAGACAAAGATAGTATTGTTGTCAAGCACGATAAGTCTAGGTCTCGTTATCTCCCTTTTCTCACGGCATGTTTATTGTGTCCAAGTAAATTTGGACCATGCACATAGGTGCCAATTTAGAATTCAAAAGAGAAAATTCGTAATAGTACTAATCTATGATAACTCCATTTTTTGGTCTATACCTCATATCCAAAAAGGTGAACGTTTAATTTACTCACACTTTAGTAGTCGGGATCGAGTACTGAAAAACGACCTTATTTTCTACCAAGTCAAGCAAAGAAATGTTGCTATCGAAGTCCAACTAGCCCGGATCGACCACCTGATGCTCAAGAACTAGAATTTTTTTTTATGGATATGATGCAATTTAAGCTCGATTTATTTAGGCTTCACATTCTAAAAATATATCAAATCTTATAAGTTATTAGTGAACAATCAGAAATCATTTCTAACTAACTAAACTACAAATATTAATCTAAAAACAAAACCTTTAGTTTAG
>BQNB010097156.1:4349-18951 GCA_026074375.1 Tanacetum coccineum | reverse complement strand
TCATGAATTGTGTCATGTGCGTATCTTATGCCTCTAATTGACTAACTGTTGTATCATGGTCCATTATCTTCGACGCATATAGTACTTCTGTACAAAAACATCCCGACGCAGAGCGCGAGCCTTAAAATATGTAGTATTGTGAAAAGTTTACAACGTCTTTTGTATGATGAAGGTTTTTCATGCTGAAGGTTTGTTTACGACACTTCAACCCATGAAAATTGCGCGTCAGAATTCAGTAGCATCGGTTGCAATGGCGGTAAAGTTCCTTAAAGAAATAAAATATAAGTGTATGTCAATGTGTTCTTAGTTCTAAAAATTTGCTACTGTTTGGTTGGATTTTGTCTATTATGCATACAATAGAAAAAAATAGGAATTTATAAAGTAGGTAAAAATACCACTACTTCACCGATGTTTCCGGACCTTCTTCTCCTACCTGTATCCTTTTTACAAATGTTTATAAGTATCTTATTCTATAAATATTATAAACACCAGGATGTGAGAATCATGTCAGTACATGTGACGCAGTATTTGCTTTTTGGAGATTCATATGTATTATGCATCAAGAGTCAAAGTTGTTTTAAATATAATAGCATTGTTGAATTTCTAATCCATGTACCTGGGCCTTCTTTACTATTGTACCATGATGCCAGCATACTTACAACTCCCCCAATGCACGAAACCTTACGCAAGCAACAATTAGATACAAGCCGTGTGCAACGCACGGGTCTGCATGCCTCGTAAGTTCACTTTTACAACAACCTGGCTATTATTTTTGTGGCATCTTTGCGTCGAAAAAAAACTTTTTGGTCAAAGTTCATGATTTGTAGCTTATTACTTTTTAAGCTTATTAGTACTTAACGTGGCTTATTTCACGGTTTAAGCGCTTATTCGTAGTCTTATTTTCGTGACTTAAGTGCTTATTTTTGAGTTTTTTTTAAAAAGTTCTTGGCTTATTTCTTTGTGGTCCAAACGATTTGAAAAAAAAAAGAGAAAGGGAACCAAGATCCATCTTTTTAGCATACAAAGGCGATTGGCCTTTTTTTTGTTATTTCGGTTGAAGACAAACTCAAGGACAATAGTACACAGATCTAGTCACAAGCCAAATAACCGATCTAGTTTTTTTTAAAAAGACCCAAACTAGTCATTTTATATAAGCAACCGATCTAGTCAAGTTTCAAGAGCAACCGATCTAGTCAATTTTGTTCACGAACCGAACTAGTCAAAACACTTTGACAACCGATCTAGTCAATCTAGCATGAACCGATCTAGTCAATCTAACATGAACCGAACTAGTCAATATAACATGAACCGAACTAGTCAATATAGCAAGAACCGATCTACCATCAAACACGGACAAAATCTACACGTTTAAGTTGTTTTTCGGTTTTACGGTTTCGTGTGACGTTCAACGACGGGACTTAAGACATACACCATTGTGATCGTGACTCATTTTCTATCAACGTGGTATATTCATATTTTACCGTCGATAACCGTACGATTCCCGAGAAGGAAATACATTCGTTTCTTTTAAATAGTTCGAACGAGGAAGAAGAAAAAAAGTTAATACGTGCATGTTTCATTTTTTTTAATATATTTTAAAATTTCATTTTTTTCTTTCATTTTTAACCTTTAGTTAATACACACTTTTAATATTAGCCCTTTAACTTTCTAAGATTTCAATTCTAACCTTATTCAAATAATATATTTACTATTAGTCCTTATCTTAAGAATTTTTTCAATTTTCAACTTTATTTTTCACAAAGTTTAATTTTTAGCCTTAGGTTTTTACACATTCTTAATACTAGCCCTTAGATTTTAAAACAATTTCAATTTTAACCTTCAATTTTCAAACTCTTTTTACTTCTAGTTTTTTATTCTTCAAAATTTTATTTAAACTTTTAGTTTAACATATTTTTCAACATTAGTCCTTATTTCAAAGTTTTTTCTAATAATTGTTAATTAAATTCAAGTACTTCAACAACAACAACGATTTCACCAACAACAATTCATCATTCTTTCACGGTTTCTTCTTGATTTAGTAAAATCCCGTAAATGATCATTCTTTTCTCGGTTTAAATCAAAGACTTGTAAAATCCCGTGAACGTTAATTGATTTTAATCCACAACAACAATCACTTTACCTACTTAAGATCTGATATCCATTCACAACATCAAAATGTCAAATACCAATACCAATTTGCCAACTTAAACATCAAGTGTTCTTCAGAATGACACAGTTTCTTCGTGTTCAATTTCTAAAGTTCAAGAGAACACACAACTTTCAAGAATTAAATGTATGAACAGTCTTCGAGCAACTCAGTCACAATTAAAGTTTCTCACAGATACTTTACAAGATTTTGGTACCATGCCTATCTTCAAGAGAACATTCTCTCAAGACTTGGATTTACTAGAACAACATATTACCAAAGAAATAATTTCTCAGACTGATTGCAAGACTACTTTGACAAAACTCAGAACAACATTTGAAAATGCTTTCAATTCAGAATTCAAAGCGCGTATGCAGAAATATACAAGATTTGATACTAAATCCTTTTACGATGCAATGATCTTTAACATGGATTCCATTAGGAAATACATGCATGAGATAACTCTTCATCAACAACAAACTCCACAAGTGTTGAAACAAAAGAAGTTGATGCAAACACAAGTATGATGATTAAATCTAATTTCTGCATTAAATGGTTGATATGAAAGTTGATTTAGTTGTCATACAAAACACTTGTTCTGAGAAAGAAGACAATAATTCAGAGACTGCATCCAGCAAATTAGTAAAGGAATGCAGCTTGAATTCTGAAACAAAAGATGTGCATGCAATCAAATACAAGATGTCAAAAACAAAAGAAAGATGCATGGCATATTTTCGATCTCTTCATTCACACCTTCAATTTCTTTCAAAAGATGACTTAAACGGCACTCGTATCGAACATGAATTCAAATGTGCATTCATGTCACTCTTTGGTCAAGATGTTGATACATTCACAAGTACAATGCTCCTCAACGTAGATCAACTACAAAAGCAACTTGATAAAGATGAATTTCAAGAAGATGGATCCATGGCAGCCTTTTGGGTGGTAAACAACCAGTTCCAGAAGTTCATCATCGATTCAAAGTTTTTCTTTGGAATTATGACATCAAATTAACAGACAAGTACTTGTTAAATACACAGAATCGAGTTTAAACACTTAGAGATATCACTACTCCCACACATGGGTAACGTTAAGAAAGTTAGTTATGCTGAAAGAAACACGTCATCAAAGACAGTATGAAAGAAGGGTGAATAATAGACAGATTCAAGGACGCAAGAGAATTAAAGATATGATACGGGTAAAGCAGAGGATAATGGTTTGGTTTGTCATGAAGCTGCAATGGAATAGAATCAGAAGTGCAGATGATCGCAACAATGCAGGGAATGATACAGATGCTGATCGATGCGGATATCAACCCATTTTATGCCAAAAGAGCATATGGCTCAGGTACAATAGACTGCTGAATGTAATCACTTGAGCTATAACAACAACATACTGAAGCAACTGAAATCATTAATGAAGTTAGGGATGACCTTTGAGACCCCAAAATGCGGATAATCGGTCATGGGTCATGGTGGGTACCACGTCATCATACAAACTCTAGGATTCCAATCACAACAAAACATAGAAAGTCAATACAATACGGTGCTTGACAAAATATCAGAGTTATAACGCGGTGCCACAATTTAAAGTACCAATACATGACATAAGTATAAACACGACTGACAACGACAACGTTTTTTATTAATAAAATTCACATGAACTTGACCAACAAGCACCATTTTTAAACAACACAAGAACGCCCATCCGCATGAATAATCCATCGAGCTTTCCACCTTCAAAGGTTAAGTATTAGCTACCTGAAGATAAACAGAAAAAACGTCAACAAAGTTGAAGTGAAAAACATAGTTTAAATAAATATCATAGGAACAGGAACACAAGTATTTAACAATTTCATGGGGGGGGGGGAATCAAGTATTATTGCACTAAGTACATGACACTGAAACTAAACTCATGAGCCCCAATGTAAGTATTCTGCAACTACGCTCAGTATCTCCAAATGTAAATGCGTCACATGGCTATATAAACCATAATCAATGACAGGACGGTGATAGTCAGTCCCGATGATCCACCCATAACATCGCAGCTCCACTAACGTGATTTAACATTCATGATTTCCGAGGCAAACACTGAGCATAAAAGGGACTAAGGCAAATATAATTTCAGGTAGCCATGACAGTTTTGATAAAAAAAATCAATGCTGTGTGATCCAACCATGAATACTCACCCCGCAATTTAAAACAAGTACAATGGAAAAAAGGGGGCTATTAGATCACCGTTAGCAAAGAGATGAAAATTATCCAAGAAAATCAAGAAGAAAGCTCGCAGCACCACAACTCAATGACCTTAAATAGGAAAAAACATGTGTGTTCACTAACGACGCCAACATGAAATACTTAACCATGAATGAAATATATATGTAATTAACATGATAAATATGTTGGAGTTTACAACTCTATGTTTATGTCAAAAAAAACTCAACGGTGGAAAGGTAAATAAAATAAAATAATATTGTTCATACCTACTTCAAGTAATCTAAGCAAAATTTTGCTTTATAAAAGTTACGGAACATGGTAAGTGCAAAAGGCTTTGCAAAGTCCTCTGCAAACCAAATACCAACCCTTAATTTCATCACTTAGACCCATACCTACTTGAGTAGACAGGTAAATATGACTCAACCCATGATATAATGTATCATTACCAACTTATCGACCTATTTTAAACTCTTTTTCACCCAAAAGTAATTAATAAACCAAAAAATCTAGAATAAGCATGCCTAAGATCGAGACATAACTCATAATGTACAAAGGCTACGGTGGGAGCTTTTTACCATTTGGAAAGTCTCTTACTCTCCCTACCTATCCAAAAAGTCCAGCACACATTTAAACATTTACAAAATCACGTGAAATGAAATTTTAGTAACCGACTACAATATTGACTATTGAAACGTTACTTTGACAATGCCGTTTAGCCATAACTAAGTATCCGTACTAGCTTTTTAATGTGATTTCCAAAGAGAGGAGTTTTTATTTAACTTAGCCTACTGGGAGAATTTATAAATTACCCTTTTCACCTTTTAACTCAAGACTTTATACACGTATTTTGACCAAATGACCTGGTATTGACCCATTCTAGTAAAACAGGCCGCCATTTATCATCCGGACACTTCATTGAGCATCCAACTCACCACATACCTAAACATCAGTGGCATCTACATCTTACCAAAGAAATAATTTCTCAGACTGATTGCAAGACTACTTTGACAAAACTCAGAACAACGTTTGAAAATGCTTTCAATTCAGAATTCAAAGAGCGTATGCAGAAATACACAAGATTTAATGCTCAATCCTTCCAAGATGCAATGATCTGTAACATGGATTCCATTGGGAAATACATGCTTGAGATAATTCTTCATCAACAACGAACTCCACAATTGTTGAAACAAAAGAAGTTGATGCAAACACAAGAAGATCATTCAAATCCAATTCCAGCATTGAATGTTGATTCATTGAAAGTTGATTTAGTTGTCATACAAAACACTTGTTCTGAGAAAGAAGACAGTAATTCAGAGACTGCATCCAGCAAATTAGTAAAGGAATGCAGCTTGAATTCTGAAACAAAAGATGTGCATGCAATCAAATACAAGATGTCAAAAGCAAAAGAAAGATGCATGGCATATTTTCGATCTCTTCATTCACACCTTCAAGTTCTTTCTAAAGAAGACTTAAAAGGCACTCGCATCGAACATGGATTCAAACGGGCATTCATGTCACTCTTTGGTCAAGATGTTGATACCTTCACAAGTACAATGCTCCTCAACGTAGATCAACTACAAAAGCAACTTGATAAAGATGAATTTCAAGAAGATGGATCCATGGCAGCCTTTTGGGTGGTAAACAATCAGTTTCAGTAGTTCATCGATTCACAGTTTACTTTGGATTATGACAATCAAATGACAGACAAGTACTTTGTTGAATACACTAGAATCGAGGCTAAACACTTCAGAGATACACTACTCCAAGACATGGGTAATGTCAAGAAGTCTGTTGCTGAAAGAACACGTCATCAAAGATAGTATGAAAGAAGGGTGAATAAAAGACATGTGCAGACGCAAGAGAGTAAGATTGATACGGGTAAAGCAGTGGATAATGGTTTGGTTGTCATGGAGAGCAATGAAACAGCATCAGAAGTGCAAGATGATAGCATCAGGTCAGGAAATGATACAGATGCTGATGATGCAGATATCAGACCCATATATGACGAATAGCCAATGGATGAGGTACAATTGAATGTTGAATGTAATATCTTTGCTATAGGACAACAGCATACTGAGCAACCTGAAATCATTAATGAAGGTAGGGTTGGCCAGTATCCTGAAAAATGTCAAGTTAAAAGTCCTATGCTGATTCATCACCTGATAACCAGACAACTAACTACTTAAAACAATCACTCGAGTCTGAAAATATTTTACTCAAAAAGACCGTTGCCCAATTTCAAAAAGTTTTTTTAAGAATAGAAGCACATTGTATTGCTCTTGAACTTAAATATTAAAATCAAGCTTTAAACTCGGGGCAACATGGTCAAATTTTGAATGAAACAAGTAATAAAGCCAATATTAAAAAGGAAATTAAAGCTTTTGAAACAATAAACATCGAATTAGAACATAGTGTGGCTAAATTACTTACAGAGAATGTGCATTTAAATAAGGAAAATGAAACTTTGAAAAAGCATTACAAAGATTTGTATGATTCTATTAAAATTACGAGATCTAAGACTATAGAACAGACAACTTCTTTGCTTGCTAATAATGCTGATTTAAAAGCTCAGATTCAGTAAAAGGTTTTTGCAATTACAGCTTTAAAAAATGACTTAAGGAAGTTAAAAGGAAATAGTGTAGATACTAAGTTTGCTAAAACATCATTCTTGGGGAAACCGATTTTACAATCACTAAGAAACCAATCAATTGTTAGACAACCGAATGCGTTTAAATCTGAAAGGCCTCAAATGTCAAAATCACGGGTTACCTCCCAAGTTGATGTGAATAACAATTTGTCAAGACCAGTAACTCAACACTATTTGCCTAAGAGAAGAGAATCCGTTTCTGTAAAACCTGATCATATGATTGCATCTAGCGAATATATGAATAGTTCAAAGAACATGCCAAGATTTAGTTCAAATGACATGGTTCATAATCACTATCGAGATAAAGCTAGAAAAAAGACACAAGAAAGAGATAGGAATTCAAAATCTAGTGTGATGCATATTGCTAGTCCACAAAACACTACTAAAGGTTGCAAACCAAAACTTAGGAGCAACAGTAAAAAATCTAGGAGTTTGCCTGTATCTAAGAGTAGTTGCATAACGATAACGGTTGTGCCTAAAGCAGATCACTTTAAGAATTCTAGTTCTTTTTCAGATTCCAAACACTTTTTTTGCTCGACTTGTCATAAGTGTGTCTTTAGTGCAAATCTTGATGCTTGTATAACAAAATTCCTAAAGGAAGTGAATTCACGTGCAAAGATTCAATCCCATAAGACAAGAAACAGTAACAAACCTGTAGATCAAAATAGTCATACTCGAAAACCTGGTAGGCAGATCTTTACAGGACATATGTTTTCTCCTAATAAGACTTCCGCTGTGTATGAGAAAACATCTCCTAGATCTGATCTTAGGTGGAAACCCACGGGTAGAATTTTCAAATCTGTTGGTCTTAAGTGGATTCCTACAGGAAAGTTATTCGACTCTTGCACAAGCAAGGTTGACAGTGAACCCACACGGTTCAAACATAGATATCCTTAATATTCATGAAAGCAAACAAACTCTAGATTTTAGTGCAGGTACATCAATAAATGTTTAGAAGGAACAAAGTCTTGATTTAAGTGCATGTACCTTATGTAATGTCAACAAGAAAAATCTCAGAGTTTGGTTTCTGAAAAAGCTGATATCTCAAAAACCAGTGTCACAATGGATTCACAAATGATAAAATTGTTATGATGTTTGATCACAACAGATTAAGCCTCGAACCTCAATGTCAAATGATGTTTGAACAACACGGTTCAAGCCTCGCTCCTTAATGTCAAAGAATGACGTTTGATCATAACCTCGAACCACAACGTCAAATGATTTTTGAACACAACAGTTCAAGCCTCGATCCTTAATGTCAAATGACGTTTGAACACAGCAGTTCAAGCCTCGAACCTCAATGTCAAATGACGTTTGAACAAAACGGTTCAAGCCTCGGTCCACAATGTCAACAAAAGTTCCTACAGCAGATATGATAGTCATGACGTCAATGATAGAGTTGGAAAGTCTATTCGGTCCTTTGTTCGACGAATATTTCAATGGAGAAAATCAAGTTGTTTCAAAGTCTTCCGCTGTTACTACTGCTGATGCATCCGATAAACGTCAACAACAACCAGATTCAACTTCATCTACTTCAACTCTAGCAACAACTGTCACTGCTGATGGAAACTTCGACTTGTAAATATTTTTATTTTTCTCTTTATTTTGATTTATAAATATTTTTGAAAAAGAAAATACAAAAATATAAAACCAACAAAAAGAAAATACAAAAATATAAAATCTAGAAAAACAAAATATAAAATCAAAAAATTTCAAAAATACCAAAAAGAATCTTCTCGACATGTCTCTTGGAATCGATAACATTTACGTACCTAGAAATGTTGATTAACATCGACACGGGCGTGTAAATGAAGTTCGAGCAAGAGTTTCAAATGCTTTCAAAACATGTAATTTTTAATTTTTTTCTCAATGACTTATGTACATTTCGGTGCATAACTCGGACCCGAATGTAATAGGGAAGTGTACGCTTCAGTGCGCTTACTCTAAAAAAAATAAAAGAGTTGTTTTAAAAACCGTTGAACACAATTTTTAAAAAGAACTTTCAATGTCAAATTGTCTACAATATAATTTGTGGTATCTTTCCATAAAAAGTGGTATTTGTTAAAATTGTGTATTCAACACTCCCTCCCTCAAATAACTTTCAAAAGTGTGGTACTTACAATGTCATTTTATGTGGAACAATTTCTGAGGGGGAGCTTTTAAAACAACAACCTTTTAATGTTTTGGGTACATCTCATAAATGTTAATTTTATGTATCCAAACACATTTCATGAAATTAAAATATGGAAATTATAATGTCAATTAATAATATACATTGTTCACTAAGGCATTTCACTCCTTCTTTAACATTTTATGGTGTCATATCAATTTTTCATTTCGATGTCAAGTTTTAACAAATATTGGTATCCCACATATACTGTTAAAAGAGAGCTATCGAAAACTGAATTCATGCAATATCGTGGTATAATTTTTCTCCCTATGAAATTTTTCATGTCAAATTTTAATCAATTGATATTTCAAATACTAAGTGTTTTATTATTTAAAATAAAGAGAGAAAATGTGATTAAATTGTGATATAGGAGAATGTGATCTTTAAGACTCTAAGTGCAACTCTTTCCTTAATGTGCTAAACAATTTCGAATCTTGGAGCACATGTGTAGGGGGAGTATTTCAAAATAACAATGTCAAAAAATGGTTTTATGGTTCGATCTCTATACCTAACAACCTATTAATTTCACGACGATTCTGAAGTCATAAGGTGGTTAGGTTAGGAATAAGTCCTATGATCCAACCAGAACCGGAGGGATCTACCCAAGGACACTCCATAGTTAGAAATAACAGTCCTTAGGTATGATTGGAGAAGAATGAGTATAAGGGAAAAATGCCAACTAAGATTGAGCTAACACTGGAACAATCACAACAAGGTGTTAGTAATGACGTCTTGTATGCATGAAGGGGTTTGAATGAATTAAAAAGGAAAGTATGAATGAAGGGGGGGAGGGGGTGGGGGGTGTGGGTGGGGGGGGTGAATGGTGAAAACAAAGCAGCCCTCCACACAACTTAGGCAGAAACCAGGTCAATACATAATCTATCAAAATCACAAAGATGATTGTTGATATTGAAGACGACATCATGGACCCAGTGATGCAATGCACAACCCTTCCCAGCCATTCGGGTTTCTCTCAAAAGAAACTTGTCTCATTTGTCACGGAGATACACACGTTATCTATTGACATCTCACTCCGAGATTGTTGATATTGAATAGGTGGCAGTCTGCTCCAGCCTCCGATTACTAAAACCAAAGTGCACAAATCGAGTCTAGAGCCAGAAGAGATCAAATTATAAATCTCATTAGGACACAATGTCAAAATACACTTGTTGAACACCATAAAGTTCACAAGTTGTAACAAAGAGTCCTACGCATTATCCTTGAGATCTTGCCAGAACATCCGAGTGATACTTAAGTATTCACAGTGAAGATGGAAATCCTGCTTGAGCCAACATCAAACAAGCTCTTGGTAGGTGACTTGCAAGATTCTATATGAATCGAACTTGTGTCAACTAGAAAGAAACGATGGTGCGATTCTATGTGAATCAAACTTGTTCTAGTAAAATGAATTGACGACTTAATCAGAAAGATAGTAACTATCTGATTCACTCTTACCATGTTGTCTGCTTTGAGACGCTCCGGTAACGAGAACGGCTAGTACAACTGTGAAACCCTGTCAAGAAGATTCATATGAATTCTATCTGATCACATGCAGTATTTATACTGATTAACGGGGAACCGTGGTTATTGCAACCGTATTCGACGAAGTGACAAAGACACTTTTGTCCATATCTGTTGTTTATCACTAACCTTTTAAATGCAGATTCAAACATCGGTGTTGCAATCATGTACCAGCAAATTCAGATTCATTACCACATACTCATACTCGAGCTCCAAAATTCAATCATTTAGCATCAAGAGTGTTGATTCTAAACTTCCTCAAAGATCTTCAAAGTCAAATCAAGAATCGCACTTTGGGGAGATTGTTAGCCTTATGATAATGTAAGTCAAGCAAGAATGCAACAAGTATGAGTATGTCGGTCAAGAGCACAAGTTGATCAAAAAAGTCAAATCAAGATGATTCAAGTCAAGGAGATGATGCAAGATAAAGATCTCAAGAACTCAAAGTCAAAAGATAAAGGCTCAAGATCAAGATCACAAAGCATGAATGAATAAAGCCATTACAAACAAGCAAAGACTAAGACCGAAGATAAATAAGGCAAAGCATAAACGTCAAAATTCATATCTTCAACATCAGGGGAGGCAATGATAAAACAAGACAACCTCCTACAAGAATGTTATCGGTCGTACAAGAACGTCAACATAGAAGATCAAGTCCTTCACATCCTTAAAAGAAGAACTTAAAGAAGACCTCAAGAATGGAGGAGTTTGAAGAAAGAGACCTCAACATTGGGGGAGATTGTTAGCCTTAATTTTATTAAGACGAACAAGAATGTTATCGATCTTATTAGTAAAAATTAGTCTTGTTAAGTAATAGGCTAGTCGGGTTTAACGGGCTTGGATTGTAATCTAATATTGTCTGTGTTTCGGGCTCAAAGCCCAAGATATGCCAAGCCCAGCCCAAGTAACAAGCCCATATGCCTACATGTTGGCTAGGGGTATAAATAGGACCCTCTCCACACATGGAGAGGGTGTTGGTTTCCATTTCTCACATTTCATGTGTGTGTAACCATACCATTCTCTCTAATCTAATCTTTCTCTCTTGTTTCTCTCTCTAGTTTCTCTCTCTACTTTTCTCTATTCTTTTTTAGCTTCTTGCTTATTGGTATGGCTTATTGTTGTGATATGGGTTAAGTTTTTAGGATAACACAAGAGTACTTCCTTAAAGGAAGGTACACAAAGTGACTAGACTCTAAAAAGAAAACAAACCTATTTCTTCTTACGATCCCGAACTTTGATATCTAATTTATTGCATATATCTTGAATCTTGTCAGAGATATCCTGGTCTTCATATATATCATCATCGTATAGGTCAAAATTGTAGTCACCATCCCCGTAAGATTCCTTCCATTGTTGCAACAGACTATTATTACCATAGCCTACCTTCTCTGAAGCCAGGAAATTTGCCATATCGTTATCAGTAGATGCAACCTCGTCCTCACTTTCATGATCACCCGAATAATCAACCTTTTCCACAGGTTTACCCTCATCATCCACCAGTGTAACTTGCCTATCAATAATAAGTTTTTTAATTTTATCAATTTTCTCAGCAATAGTGTAGTACTTAAACTACTAGAACCCACATTCCAGAATGAAGATTCACTAGGATTAGACTTTTTACTAGCCAGATTTGAACTCCCCTCATTTGTACCCAAGTCATCATCATTTTCAACCGAATTAAGCACATCAAATGGGTTTGAATTACTAACCTCTTTATGTAGTCCGGCATCCTTCTTCTTACCCCCGCTAGTGTTGGCATTAGACTTTTTAGGCACACCTCTATAAAATTTGTTGTTTGTGGGTAGTGACTGCTTTAATGTTCATTTCTTGAACATTGCCCAGTTTGTATTTTTCTAAATGTCGCAATGAGGGTATATACTTAATCATCTTAGGCTATACAAGGATTCTTATTTGGTTTCATTTGGTGATGTGGAGGTGATTGGATCATACTTCTTTTGTGGTTATATTTTCAATTTTTCATGTATCTGGGAGGTTAATGGCACAATTGTTGGGATTTAACAATCTAGGTAACCCGTTTAGCTACGAGTACGCAGCGGAATGGATCTAGTTAAGGCACATAGATTAACACTTAATAAAGTAAACAAGTAATTTACTAACCTTTTGTTTAATGATAAAAATCAATAAACTTACGCCGGATCTTGATCTTGAAACGAGTGATTAAATTATCACCTCTACGGTTGCTCACACAACACGCCGAACAAGTACGCAACAATGCTAGTCGTAACTTCACAAGCTTCAAACACCAATAGTGTATACTTTATTTACATGAACCGAAACCAAACAACAAGTGTTCTTAATAAAACTCGATCGAACCCTAAAAGGGTTTGTATCTCGTCAAACAATCAATGCATGAAAAAGGGTATCTTGATTATATCACATATTAAACATTATGTATATAATCAATTTATGATATTATAGCTTGCACCAGCCATTAATCATGCATACCATATGAATAGGTTTAGTGCATGCATATGGAATCTGTATCAATATCATGCGTAGGTTTAGGGATAAATTGTCGTTTTTCTTTTTAGCATGTGTCATGGATTTATGAATGTGTCGTATAGTGTTGTGAGATTTGACGAGTCAATTTTATGAGGTAGAGGATGGGGTGTTTATATAACACCTCAACCCTAGTTGTAGATAAACTAGAACTCCTCATAATTCTTATCAGGATACAATTTTAATCCTTTAACTTCAAAATTGATCCAAAACCCCCTTTTAGAAGCTATATGGGTTGGTCAACAAGTGACACCCACAAGGTTCGGGTTTTGTCAATTTTAGTCTTTTCGGTTCATATTTAAATAGTTGTTGAGTTAGTTATAAAATATAACGGTAACTAACGGTTATTTAAATAATATCGTGAATCATATTAAATCCTTAATAATAAAAAAATATATATTAAGTATTTAATAAACGTACTCTTCGTGTCTTACGTGTGTGCCCCCAATAGGCTCACATATTCGTAACGTATACGTGCTATCCGACTACCATAATCCAACAACAATTATATTTGTTTGCCTTCCGAAACAAAATTTAGAAACAGGTTGGCTGTATTAAATAAAACTCGGCAAGTTTTGTAAGATCGATACGTACATACTGGAATCAAACTTGCTTGTTTGTATTGTTATATTGACACAAATATATGCTCAATTTTTTGAATTTTGGCACAATTCAATTTCCAATTCACATGCAGAGGTACGCGAATATAGAAAATGGAGTAGCACCCACACTTCCTGATGGTTGGCCTTGGCCCTGTGAGTGGCTGACAAATATAATATTACTCGTAAATTAGATTGGAAAGTGTTTGATTGTACCTTGGTTAGTTTTGTAGGTTGGTTAGTTTCAGTCCTTCAATTTATACATTCGGCAAGATTCAAAACTGTAACAAAGTAAAAACAGAAAGTCAAACAGAATTGTAATTTGTTCTTTTGAAATTACTGCAACAGTTTTACTATTGTCTAACTTCCATTGCAACAGTTTTACTGTTTGTTCTAATTGTTTCAATATATGCATGTTTTTTTATTATTAGGAACCTATTTTTATACTTCCTCCGTCCCTAAATAAGTGTCCACTGTTGACTTTTGAAGTCATTCTTACGCAACTTTGACCTTAATTATTTCTTCTTGTGTTATATAATACTTGATTTAAAATATATTAATGGATTGGGTTTTAAATGTATTTTCATTGATATGATTTTCGTTAAGTATTATATAACACAAACAAAATAATTTAAGGTCAAAGTTGATAGAAAAAGACTTTAAAAGTCAATAGTGGACACTTATTTAGGGACGGATGGAGTATATGGTCATATCTAGCATACTTTAGGCTCTAAAACAGTTCTGTCAAACATCTTCCTTAGGAAGTCGGGGTTGTGAAAGATG
>BQNB010097155.1:0-25453 GCA_026074375.1 Tanacetum coccineum | reverse complement strand
TTGTCCAAGGGATACTTGGGGATTTCCTTAATTTCTCTATAAGTATATTATTTTACGTGTATGTAAAATTGCGAATCAAAGACTGTTACTGATGGTATCCTTTCTACACACTCGCGTTTCCTTAGACGTCTATGCCAAATTAATATCTTATGGCTTGTTTTTTAAAGCCTAACTCGTACATCCATTATAAAAAGAAATAAGAAACAAGAATTATAAACTATAATCAATTATACTCATTGAATCTATCACGCCTTAATTGGTGAATATGGAAGATCCACAATCATCAATAAGAAAACAATAAGATATAATTAATCAATGACAAGTTTTATGCATTCCTAAATAAATACTAGATGAATTAGCCAAGCATACTTAAACAAGAGAAATCATAATGAACAAAAGGAATTGAAGACATAAATTAAGATATAAGTGATAATCAAACCATTACAAGATGTTTATGGATTGAATGAGACCTTCTAAGTTGCTGGAAAAACACCTACCCAAACCTTAGAATCGTACTTAGGGTTGGGGGCTTGATAAAAACAAAGTTAATGATGCATTGTTTTATAGGCAAACCCTAATCGAGCTTCACGATGTCGTCACTAAAAATCTCAACGCCCGTCGCGTCATCGATTTCACTACACCAGGTTCGTAGATTCTATTCCTGTGATCGTCGGTGGGCTATTGAAAGTGTCAAAAATTGAGTTTGTATGAAGGAGTCTATGATCAAACACATATCTGGTAACGGGCGCAAGTAAATGGTCATCTTAATCTCGTATACATAATCTTTAAAGGTTCCCACTTTAGGTCGGGCCACGTTTTTACGCCGTTACCAAATCTCTGACTTCGTCACTTCAAACGTCCTGACGCCGTCACTTGAAACTCATGACGCCATCTCCACACTCTATATGCAGAACTTCTTCAAGGATTTGGTGTAGAGTCGCAGTCATGTCCGTTTCTTCTCCAAATGAGCCCAAGTCACATGTATTTCCTCCAAAAGCTATCCAAGTGCTAAAAACATGAAAACAAACGATTTAGCACATAATCTAGGCATATTTGCATGATTTAGGGGGTTAAATGACCCTGAAATAGTGTATAAAATAACACCTCATCACAGAATCATTTTTTTGATCATTTAGGTTGTTAGGTGGGTCATAGGATTTACCACTCCGCATAAATACGGTATTTACCTGCTCATTTCAAGCTTGCAGAGGTTGATAAGGTTTAGATGAGCTACCTTTTGGGTTTTGCTGAGTGTTACTAGGAAGAGATCCTGAATGGCACCAGTTGCTTGTCAGTCAAGCTATCAAATTTAGCTTCGAGATTTTGGATCGAGGCATGATGATTTTTGGTTGTTATTTCGAGTTTGGTCTTGATATCCATAAAAGTACCTTTGACAAAAGAATTGGTCGAGTGTTAAGCTTTTATGAAGTCGCTTAATTGTTTTTGAAGGTCGGGTTTATCATCAGAGTTGGATCGATAGTTGTCTCAATTGTAATCGTTTCTTTCGTTCGAACGCCAATTATCACGATTTAAGTCACAGTCACGGTAATCATTGTAAAAACGTGTACGATGGAAAGTTTGCATGAATTTTCTAATTATCTTGATTTGTGTCATCATCGTTATGATCAAGGTTTGGTTGTCATTGAACGAGATAGATTCTTTGTATTACATCCATTCATGGTCATGGGCAATCCATTCAGCCATAAAATATTGTTATATCATAGAATTAACTGCTACCTTTATATCGGTGGAAAGCAATAGTTTTCTTTAGAGATGATTTTGTTTTATGGTTTTTAGCCCAATCAAGCTTGAGTAAGACTTTATCTTCGAGGAGTTGATAAGCTTGGTTTGGTGTTTTATAAAGGAAAATACCACCAGCTGTGGCATTTAGAACTTCTTGATTTATTTCACAAAGACCATGATAAAAGATTTTTATGATATTGCCTTTGGATAGATTGTGCACATGGCAATTTCTAAGCATTTCTTTCATATGGAGCCAAGCTTCGGTTAAGGTTTCATTTTCATGGTGAGAAAAGGCTCGGATTTCTCCGAGAAGTTGATCAAAAAGAGCTGGGGGAAGAATCGACTAATAAAGGCGGTGCGAAGTTTATCCCACGTTTCGATAGATCCTTCATTGAGTTCATTAAGTGATACGGTTATCATTAGACTTCAACAAGAAGTTTTACAACTCTCTAGGCAGTGCACCTTATTGTTGTAGTGTAGTATAGGCAAGACTCGGGGGTTGTTATCGTTCTCTATGGGAATTGGCTGGGAAGGCTCGATCAAGATCTAACAGAGGTCTACGGGGTTGAGAGAAGATTCTTTTTGTATTTTTATATTTTTATGAAAGCAGTAAAATATCATTGGTTTGAGAGGTTGGTTTGTTTAACTAATTAAGCTAAATATAATCTAATCTACTCGTGATAACTTTATGATAAAAAGATGTATTTACTTAATCATGTACTACTCCTTAGATTGCTTCTCCTAATCCTGTTGCTTTGTCACACTTGTGATGATTTGTATAAGTATTTCCTAAGTCATGAACGAATTACACGAACCCGCTGTCTATTTAATATTTTGTCAAGGCAACGCACAAGTAAGGTAGTATGAAGACTATTACAAGGCCCCTAAGAGTATATTAAATGCAATTGAAATATCTTAAGAGGGATCAACCATATTAGGGGTAAGGTAGTATGAAGACTGTTACGATGATATCCTTTCTACACACTCATGTTTCCCTAGACATCTATGCCAATTTAATATGTTATGGCTAGTTTTCTAAAGCCTAACGCGCACATCCATCACAAGAAGCAACATTAAAAGGATCTAAAATTATAAATAAATAAAAAGGAGGGTTTAGCCTTGCATGTTGTAAAGAAAGCAAAAACATAAATCAATCAAACGACACATAGATATATTGAATGATTAAAGATAAACAATCTTACTTGATGAAAACATGGATTAAAGGTAGTTACAATAGGGTTTTGAGGCCCTAATATGACCTAAAAGCACTAAAAAAAATGATTATGGTTCATCTCTCGCTGTGATTGCGTGGACTATTGAATCGTCAGAATCCGAGTTCGTATGAAGGAGTTATGATCAAAACAATATCTGATACTTCGCGCGCAAGTTGAATAGTCTTCTTTATCTCGTTACGCCAAATCTTCTAGGGTTTCATTAGGTCGGCTACGATCTGATGCCATCACCAAATCTTTGACGCCGTCATCTTGAAAGTCCTAACACCGTCGCTTGGGATCCGCGACGCCGTCTCCATGCACTGTATGCACAATTCTTTAAGGGATTTGGTGTAGAGTCGTAGTCTTGTCTGTTTCTTCACCAAATGAGCCCAAGTCACATATATTTCCTCCAAAATCCATCCAAGTACTAATAACATGAAAACCAACGATTAAGCACATAATCTGGGCATATTTGCATGATTTAAGGGGTTAAATGACCCCGAAAAAGTGTATAAAATGACACCTCATCAAATACCCCTACACTTGGGATTTGCTTGTCTTCAAGCAAATGGGCTTTTCTACCTAGACAATAGCAATATTGGGGGCATTTAACCTATTCTTTAAAATCAGTTTACGGCACAACCTTCTAGACCTCGTAATTAAAAGCACGGAAAGCATATACTAGCACCTCACATAAGTGTTTGGATTCTCTCTTTCTCTCGGGTGTATAATAAATTATAATAATATGAGGAAACAGGAAAATAACACACATTACCTGTCATAGCATATAAATTACCATAGGCTTGGTAAAGGATCAAACCTTCACCGCTAGGCGCAAGTACTAGTCATTACTATCAAAGAGGTCTTTTAAGGGTTGTGATGTGTAGGTGTAAGATAACATTAATGGAAACAAAAATGGATGGGATATATTTGGGGGTGGATTTTTTGGTGAATTTGGGGGTGAAAGGGTTAGCTAATTATTTATACGAATACACGCTGATTAGGTTGCTAAGCCAAAGACTCGGACAAAGATATACAAACTCTACACAACTCTACATCAATTTTTTTTCTTTTTCTTTTCTATATTTCTCTTTTTTTAACATAATACATCATAACTTGGGGTTTATAACACACCCCTACACTTGTGTTTTAGAACTCATAATTACAATCGAACTAATGACCCAAATTATGGTGGATCAAAATAACATGGAGATCATTTGACAATCATATGGGGGTATTGTTTTAACTTTTCTTCCCCATTCTTTCGCAAAATAAATACAATCATGAATCCCAATCATCCCAAAACTGTATTTACAAGGATAAGGACTTAGCAACCGTATACTCAATAATTAACTTTGGTTAAAACAATAATGTACTAAAAGCGAGTACATTCAAGGTAGGCTACGGAGATTTGGGTGTAACAATTGGTTCAAAGGTTAACAATGCTTTTCATTAATAATCCGGCTTAACCAGAAAATTACGAGAACCGTGAAAATAATAGGCGCTGAGGGGTGTACTAGGGGTGTCTTGAACTAAAAATGAGTGCGAAGCACGAGTGTGGGATAGTTATATGATCAATGTGACCATCATAACAATTACAGGTTAAATACATGGGTTAATCCTAGTGCCTTTTATTTAGCAAATCCTAATACTTATTATGTGGTCTCGGGATGCATCACAAAAACAAGTTCTAGAATTTAATACACTACCGGTACACTCATATAATTTTAAACCGATACCAATGTTCCAGAAAAGGTGACAAAATCATACATACACATCTGTAATGATGGAATAGACACATATGACTGCATTCAAACTTTAACTCGAACAAGCTAAAGGTAAAATCATCTTAGGTATCAAAAATGAATACCCGAATTCCTATAGATCTAAAGGCGAACCTCACATTTTTGGGGTGGAATTTTGAGGGTTTTTGTGCTAGTCATATAAATTCCTATCCATGAGACGCAATTAATACTCGGGTTTCGTCGGTATATATGTCATAAAAAATTCTAAATTTGGGTTAAAATTACCGTCTATGCTATGTTTTGATATATTACCCATCATTTTAAGGACAAAGCACATGGCAATTGAAGGAATAGTTTCTAAGGCTTATTTCCCCCTACACTTAAGTTGAACATTGTCCCCAATGTTATTTAAAAGTACCCGTAAAATGAATAAAGGGGAAAAAAGAGAGCGAAAGAAACTAGTACTTCTCTGATTTTGCTCAATGATGGAGAAGAAACAAATAATCCCGGCTAAATCGTCATACAAGAATTGTCCACATGAAACTCCTAAGAACTCTCGGGCTTCTCCTTATCAAATATAACCTGCAAATCAAAGACAAGAACAACTATACCAAGCGTAAAATCCACGGGTGAATGATAAATACAACCTCATTAACTACATTTAGTCTCTATGAAAGTAGTAAAGATAGGATGAATGTGTTGACGTAATCGTGGTTTTCTGTAGGTTTTTGGAAAAATTACAAATTCTGGATATTATACAAGATTAATTTCTCAAAAATTAATTAAAAATTGAATTTTCCAGTAGCAGGCCTGGCGACGCCATCAAGATTAATCCTGACGCCGTCTCCAGGGTCTGTAAAGAAAAATTTCTTTCTTCAAAAATTCCTACACGCCGTCTCCAAGGTCTGTAACTAAAATTAATTTTGAACTTTCACGAAACATTGTAGATTTATTAAATGAACTTTATGGGTATTTTCCCTTTAAGCCCTCACGAGACTTCACTCGTCTACTCGGGACACCGAGTGGTTCAAAAGGCTTGTTGCATACGCTAAATGCAACCGTGATTCCTATGAAAGTGAGTTAGGTAATGCGGTTGTTGTTAGACTTCAACAAGAAGTTTTACAACTCCTTAGGCAGAGTACCTAACCGTTGTAGTGTAGTATAGGCAAGACTCGGGGGTTGTTATCGTTCTCTAGGGGAATAGCACTGTGAAGGCCGGATCGAATGTTCACTAAGGTCTAGGGGCTGAAGGAAGATTATTTTTTGTGTTTTTATATTTTATGAAAGCAAGTAAATTTCGGGTTTGAAGGTTGGTTTCTTTAAAACTAATTAACTACTAATTCTAAATCTAATCTAATGGCATGGAGGACAATTATACAATGAAGCGTATTCACCTAGGATGCACTACTCATTGCTAGCTATCCAATTCTACCTATTGCTTTGTCACACTTGAGATGATCTGTGTAAGTATTTCCTAAGGTATTAGAGAATTACATGAAAACGCCGTCTATGTAATATTCTGCTAGGGCAACACACAAGTAAGGTAGTATGAAGACTATTACAAGGCCCCTAAGAGTATATTACATGCATTAAAACACTTAAGAGGGATAAACCATATTATGGGTAAGGTAGTATGAAGACTGTTACCGATGGTATCCTTTCTACACACTAGCGTTTCTCTAGACGTCTATGCCAATTTAATATCTTATGTCTAGTTTTCTAGAGCCTAACGCGTACATCCATCAGCAAGAAGTAATAGAAAACAAGAATTATAAACTATAATCAATTATACTCATTGAATCTGTCACGCCTTAACTGTTGAATATAGAAGATCCATAATCATCAATAAGAAAATAATAAGATATAATCAATCAATGATAAGTTTCATGCATTCCTAAATAAATACTAGATGAATTAGCCAAGCATACTTAAACAAGAAAAATCATAATACACAAAAGGAATTGAAGACATGAATTAAGATAAGTGATAATCAAAACATTACTAGATGTTTATGGATTGAATTAGACCTTCTAAGTTGCTAGAAAAACACCTACCCAAACCTTATAATCGGACTTAGGGTTGGGGGCTTACAAAAAATGAGTTTATGAGGCTGTATATATACGCAAACCCTAAGTCAGCAATCCCAACGCCGTCGCCAAAAATCTCGAAGCCGTCGCGGCGTCATTTTTTCCCAAGTTGTAGATTTTCTCACTGCGATCGCGTGGGATGTTGAATCATCAGAATCCGAGTTCGTATGAAGGAGTTATGATCAAAACAATATCTGATACTTCGCGCGCAAGTGGAATGGTATTCTTTATCTCGTGACGCCGAATCTTCTATGGTTTCATTAGGTCGGCTACGTTCTGACGTCGTCACAAAATCTCTGACGCCGTCATTTTAAAAGTCCTGACACCGTCGCTTGGGATTCTCGACGTCGTCGCCACCCATTGTATATATAATTCTTTAAGGGAGTTGGTGTATTTACATTACCCCCCGACGACTGTATTATATCAATTTTATTATCTTCATTGTCCTTATCCAAATTTAGATCATCAGGATAGATTATGTTGAAAGGAAATAGATCATTAAAGTACAAAACGTTTTGTTCCACTTTATCATATTCGGACAATGATGTTTCATCTTTCAAATCAAATTCATCGATATGTTGAGGGCTTAAAGTGGGTTCAGTTAAGTAATCCGATTTAGACGTTAGAACATCATTGTAAACAATGGCTGAAAATTCATTCTCAAAATCTTTAAAGAAGTCTAAATCATCAAAACAACTGACCTTTGGTTCGGGTGATGGAAACGAAGGCATATTGACATTTTCATTATCATTTTCTGAATCCGTTTTCAAATCATTGACAGAAATTATTTTATAAGAAAATGAGTTTTGTTAAAAATTACCGTGTAATCTTCATCGTCGGATTCGTCAAACGATATTCTAAAGTCAATTTCATTGTTGTTAAGAGAACTTACCGTGGGTTCACAAGAGAGTGTTTTTTCAGACGATAACTCGTCATTAAAGACTATAGCTGGGAATTCGGTTTCAACGGATCTAAGGTCGTGAACGTCTTCATCATACCAGATCTTACCATACTTAGCAGTTTCCCAGTTATACACCTTACCATGCCGACGAGCTTTTTCTTCTTCAAGCCTGATGTATTCTTCCATAGTAATGTTCGGGTTGTCCATCCTGTAATAAACTTGCTAGGAAAGAAAACCGTCAAATAACTTATACGTCGTATTCAGTAAACTGAATACGCCGTATTACATAAACACAATAAGCAAACAAACAGGAATATAAACTATTCTAAACTACACTAATCCTAAGGGTTAGACTAATCTAATGTTAAAAACCAAAATATCAAATAAAAATCAAGATTAAATTTTCACTCCCCGGCAACGGCGCCAAAAACTTGATGTGTCGTTGTGTGGTTGTAATTTATGTTTCAAGTTTTAAATTTATATTTTGCCGACTTTACCAAAAACAACACTTTAACGGGCAGTGTACCCGGTCAGATGGGAGTTTCGTGGTAAGTAGGGTGTCGATCACTAAGAGCGAGAAACAATCTTTCAATTTATTAATATTTTGGTTATCTAAACTAAGTTAATTCTATTCTATGTTAAACCTATGCTAAACCTATGTTAATCCTAAATCTAACGGATAAGGGGGTTTTCAGCCTGAGAGACTGGCACGGGTTTTGTGGTGACTAAAATCAACTTAAGACACTAAAACACATGCAAGTGCTGATGCTTTGGCTGAATATGAAGCACATAGAAGCAGTGGAAATGGCGATGATAGCCATGAGTCTGTAAGTGGCAGAAGGATAGAGCGAGCTGCTTGTGAGCGCACTTACACTAACTTCTTAAAATGCCAACCCCTTAATTACAAGGGTACTAAAGGAGTTGTTAGTTTAACTTAGTGGTTTGAAAAGATAGAGTTTGTATTCCATATTAGAAACTGCACCGTCGGGTGCCAGATCAAGTTTGCTTCTTTCACTCTTCTTGGAAATGCTCTAACGTGGTGGAATTCCCACATCAAGACTGTTGGTCATGATTGCTGTTAAGGCATGCCATGGTAAATATTGAAGAAGAGATGACTGATTAAAATTTTGCCCAAGAGGCAGAGATCAAGAAGCTAGAGATTGAACTCTGGAATCTAAAAGTCAAAGGTACTGATGTGTTGAGCTATAACCAACGTTTCCAAGAGTTGGCACTAATGTATTCGAGAATGTTTCTCGAGGAATAGGATGAGGTCGAGAAGTATGTCAGAGGACTTCTTGACATGATTCAGGGAAGTGTGATGGCTTTTAAGCCAAAGACAATGCAAGATGCAATTGAGTTTGCCACTGAACTAATGGATAAGAAGATCCGTAGTTTAGCTGACCGTCAGGCTGAAAACAAAAGGAAGCTTGATGAACTTCATGTAATACAACCAGAACAACAGTCGCTCTTCAATAGGCATTAATGTGACATGGTCATATTATCTGTTGGGCCTGGGGAAAAGAAAGTGTATGGGGATTCTAAACCTCTGTTGTAACAACCCCAAATTTTCACCAATAGAATACAACAACCCGTAATTTTCATCAATGGAATATCCATCTATTAAAATTATTTATACTGTAATATTCCTATCTGATTAAATTTGACGAAACTGTAATATTTCTTCTATTAAATTTGATGCACTATAATACTCTCCATCTATTTTATACCACCCTTTTTACAGGAAATCCTTTTGCTTTTATCTATTATGCAACGTAATTGCATCTTTAAAGGTATACGAGCTCACGAAACCTCTCCAATGCCATCTATATCTAATTGTTCATATCATGTAAAACATCATATTATGTCAAGTCTATAGCTTAATTTCATTTTACAAGTACATTATCTATTTAACGTACCATTTACAACGTTACATCAAAACAAGCATTATAAGTTAACGTTTATTCCAAAAACCCTAATTTCATGTCAAAGCAAATGTACAAGCCTTTTAAGAAATGTGTAAAAGTGATCATTCATATTTTTTAAATCACATTTCTTAATCTAATTATAGTACAACTCAAATTGAGTCAATATACATAGCGAATTAAAGATAAATTCAAACTAGCTCATTTCCCTCCAAAATCTTAAGGATTTCGTACCACCTCTTTAGCACTAATTTACAACAGCTCTCAATAATCATATTTAAAACAATTTTCTTCTCTATCTCAGCTTCTATACTAACCTAAACCTAAACATTAATCCAATTCCCTAGCAAACCCGTTACACCCTTAAACTAGTTCATTGTTTTTTTGATATTTGATCCGTTTGATAAAACATAAAGGATTGGGTAAAATCAATAGGCTTTGGGTTTTTGTAAAAATACTTGTTTTCAGCCATATGTCTTGTGATCTTTTTTCCGGGTGGAATCAACCGTATATTGATATCGGAATGAATTAGTTTATAGCGAAATGGCTAAAGTTTACGCTTATTTTCTTCACACCTGTAGTAAATGGCTTTTATCTTAAATTTTAGTTTGTAACCTAAATATGTGTAAAACCAAAGTTGGTAGGGACCAAATATCTAAACAATGCTCACTGGTCTTGAGCTTCATCGGAGTTACGGTTTGTAAATGGCAAACCAATTTACCGGACTAATGTTGGATTGTCCAAAAACAGCCATGTATAAACTAAATAAACACCTCAAGCTCCTCCATGACTCACCACCACCTTCATCACCATGCTCACCACACATCAACATCCCTCAGCACCTTACATCGCATCTACATCAACACCTTGTCATCCAACTTGGCCACCATGTCTCAAAACCCCTTGTCATCACCTAGCTCCCTCCAAGCCCTCACCATTCATTCCACTATCTTAGCTTGTAATTATCATCATATAGCTGCATGTATCACCTAAAATAGTGGACACTGATCAAACACCAGATCTTGGGATTAAGGCTTTTTGAGCCCCCTATATAAGCGAATCTAAAGCAAACCCTTTCAAACACAACCTCAAATTTAAACATTACACTCAGAATGGGAGTTCTAATTCAGACCATGGAAGATCTAGAGAAGGTTTAAGTTCAGATTGAAGTAAGAAATCATGAGAGAAAGAAGCTATTGAAAGGGATTTCTAGGCGTTTCAAACCCAAAGACCCTAATTTGACCATTTTTTGCTATAGTAAGTCAAAATTCTTGGTTCAATAAGCTCATAATCTATTTTTGTACTGTTCATAATACTTTAAGATAATATATAATACTTTGTTTGAAGCCTTGAAATCATCAACCATGTGTTTTTTGAAGTAAAACCCTAAAAAGCGACCCGTTTTTGATTTCTAGCTAACGAATTCTTTTTCTTAAACTTTTGGTTACGATAGTATGTAACTACTCCCAATTGGGTCGTAGCGGGGAATAAGGGTCTCGGGGCGTGTTACTTCAATGAATCAATAAACAAAGATATATATAGACAGACCAAAAAGTCGTTCAAAACGATACATTGGATTTATAAAGTATTTGTTACATAAAGACGAAGCTTCACTTGTTCAAAATACAAAGATTTCTAGCCCCTATAAACAGATATAAAATTGTATGTGACAAATCTTTAATGCATGATATCCAAAATCAAAACCACCATGTATATAAAAAATACATGTGCCTCCTCGTGATTATGACCTCCTGAAAATATTGCTTTAAAAGTCAACAATTATGTTGGGAATTCATAGGTTTTTTGATAAATCTGTATATGGGAGGACATTAGATTTTCCCAAGTGTATGATTATTGTACAGTTGCAGACTTCATTTATATGTAATTCGTTGCACTATGCTCATGACAAACTGGAGCTCGACATGATGTATATAATATAAAATTGCCTACATTGCCATGTGATGTTCTAACCGGCCAAATCCTATTTCGACTATGATATACGTTCGTTTGTCAGTGATAGCTAATCCCAATTGGGGATGTCAATCCCATTAGATATATTCATAACATTCACGCTCACAATCAGTAAATTGACAGTTATGATAATGGCTCAACTTATGGGGGTGTTATACGCTAACTTAGGCAACACGTAATCTTTAAGTTAAAAGTATCCACTTGTGTCCATTGTAAAACAATGAATGTTTCTCACCCCAAAAACTTGTAAAACAAAAATTTGTAATATGTAGGGCTTTGAACTACTTGAGTGACGTATATCTAAGTTTATAAAGAAAAATGCGTCTCAGGTATTGATCGAGTGCAACCTAATCCAATATAGGTGTATAAGTACTAATCCACTTTGGAGTAACTACTTCATTATACAATTTATATAGCTCAATCACCATTCTAATCATTTTAGTGAAATCTATGTTAATAAAGGTTAAATGTTATATAAATTGTTCATAGTATAAATCGGACGCAATTTCTTTGTTTTTTGAGCCGTTTTGGTATTAAGTAGAACGTTTTCGGTTCAAAATATGACATTTTTGTATTTCATGTCCTCTGGTGAACAGTACTTTTTACTGTTCACACAAGTTTATAAAATTATTTTTATAGTTTTAGTTATCGTAAAACCGTAAATGTCGTGTTTTATTCGTTATAGCTCCGTTTTTAGCGATTCTTTCGAGCTACGTCTTTGTTATTACAATGTTCTTTCATATTATTGATGTTTTCAAAATGTATTCAAATCTGATATGAACAGTAAACTTTTATATAAAAGTTGTATATAAAGTATTTTAATTCATTTAAGTACTTTAAATCATCGCGGTAATATCATAACTTCTTCGGTAATAATTGATAAGTTATGGTCCGAATTGTTTTAGAATCCTAAAATTAAGTGCTATCTGTGAAAAATATTAAAACTTTTATATATTTGAAGTATTTTATAACTTGTTTTTATAAAATCTCTTTTATAACGCGTTTAATTAACGTAAAACGTAGATTTGCCGTATCTTTTTTGTTATAAGGCGGTTTTTGAGTTACTTAATTTTAGGATCATATGAGGTGTACTAATCTTTAGAAAACATAATTTGGCTGTCACCATACACGAACCAAACTGCCCCTTCGAAATTCATATGAATTACTTATTGATATAACTTGTTTTATGTACTTTTTCAACCTAGTAAATTTCACCACAACCCTTTATAGCTCTTATTTATCATATTGTGTTTAATATAATAATGTCATATTTTTTATAAGATTCCATAGTATATCAAGTATTAATAACCATCCTTTAATCAAACTTATTATGTTAACTTTTAAAATAACAAGGTTATTAGGTTAAACCTACATTAACAAGGATTTGTACATAAAACTTTTTTATACTTAAACCAGAGTGTACAAGATACTTATATATCATTATTAATGATATTATCAACACTTATTCATATGTAAAAGTGTAACAAACAGATGATTATAAGTACAAGTCCATTTTACATGTTTAAAAGCATCCTAATGGTGATTTTGCTACATAGAACATATATACTCATAAAATCATAAATGTAAATTTATAAAGGGTTTTATATGACCTTAATGTAATGTAGGATGATAGAAAATACCAAGCTTCCATAATTATAAAACCCTAATAAAAAACAAAACCCTAATCTTGCAATAACTTGCTTAAACCTTGCAAATGCTTAACCAACCCTTCAAAACATCTTAGGTTATCATAGGGATGATGTATTTTTACTTTTTATGGTTCTTGGAAATCAGTATGGATTATTTAAAAGGGGTGTTTGTTGCCATGGGTAAAGAGAGGACCAAGAGAGGATTTTGTGTTGTTTCACTTAGAGAAATATTACATGTATGTCTTACTTGCACTTGCTAAAGAATTATATACAAAGAAGACTAGTCCAAGGTGGTATAGTAAGTCTTTGGTCAAGATATGTTGTAGTCTTGCAAGAATTAACTAAGTGTTCCCTAATAGTTGAGAACATCTCATGAAAACAAGGAGAAATGTTTTCAAACTAGATATTTTTGTATAAGTCCATCCATGTCCGGTTTTGTATGTATATAGGTCATGTTATTTTGTGAATTTTGAGTATTGGGTATAATTGTGGGTATTTGTTGAAGCGTAGAAAAGTTTTGGTGGTTCGGGAATTGCATAACTTTTTTATCGTGAAACGGTAAACACTTAGCAACCAATAAAAATAAAAAGAATCAAAGTTAATATTATCCTCAAATTAATTACTTACACTGTGCTTGATGTAAAGTTTAATTGTTTGGAGGCCCGTTTTACATTGAATGATCAATTTTAGGCTTACGCTGAATAACTTAACGTTTACGATTTAAAAGCAAACGCGTACAATTACCAAAAGTACATAATTGAATTTATTGACGTTATAAATGACCTATATACATGGGGTTGTTTAACAGAACATCTTTTTTTGCTTTTATTCTAATAGTTATAACCTGCATATATCATTTGGTACACTAAAATAAAGCTTTACATGGCTTTTTTTGGACTTGATTTGTAAAATGTTTTCATGCATAGGGGTATTATATCATATCTTTTTGATAATTTATACTAAGAGGGGCTGAAAAATGGTCATTTTCTAAAGTATAGTATTAAGGACCTATCTTGGAAGTTTTAAACTTATAAGGATTAAATTATAGATAAATTTATTATATAAATGACTAAACTTGTAAAAGTTTATATAATCAAGAGTTTTTATTGCCATTTTTACCAAAACTTTAAATATATGAAATATAATATTTTATACAAATTATAAGAATATCATATTAACATTATAAGGAGTCGATTTTATTAAAACCGACACATTTTTATTTTTTAATCAACGATCGACGGATTTTAAATCAATAACGTTATATATTTAACGTGAGTTAGCATCGCGCTTGCTTTTGAAGTACTTATTATCTTATCGTATCAAGTTACTAGGGGTTGTTTCATGTGATGGGGTTTATTTGGGTATTTGTTTTGACGAAGGTTGCTGGGTTTTACGATTTATAAGTGCCTGATCCTCATTCGTTTCTAACATGGCCTACTGATTATGATAGCCCATTAAATCGATTAGGAAGCGCTGTGTGTGTTATGGGTGCGTGATACATTATTTCCTTAAATTAATAAATCAAAGTAATACGTTAAAACTTTATGAAGTTTTGAGACATAAACCAATCACACTAATACTTCAAATATTACCCCAAGTGGCGTGACGGGCCGTTTTACTGTTCACGTGTTATACTTTTGCCATCAATCTGATTTCTTGTTAAGGTGAGTTCATAGCCTCGCATTTCAAATCTTTGAAATATGTTATAAAACCGCAAAGGGGGATACATTCTCAATTGTTTTTTTATATATACATGTAATTAATACCATTATTAGTTCTAGCTAGCCTTTACTTTTTTCATGTTTTATAAACCAGCGAGGGGATACATGCTTATTTTTACAAAATAAAACACAAGTGAGTTTGATATATTTTATGGTTCTATCACTGTGTATAGTCCCATCTTTATATGTTTTCTAAAATTCCTATGGGGTGATTATGCTATTTATATCTATGATTACAAGTGTTTTTCCTTCTTTATGCTTTCCTGATATATTATTGACTATGTTACCTAAATTTTCCATTAAGACATCCCAGTCTCTCTTTGTAATAGCTCTATTATATCTCTTTGGGTAATTGCTCCTAGAATCTAACTTTGGGTCATTAGCTCCAGTTTCTCTTTTGTGTTGTAGCTCTCATAGTATCTCTTTGGGTAGTAGCTCCCAGTATCTATTTGGGTAGCGACTCCCAGTATATCTTCTGGTAAAGGCTCCCGGTTCTATTAAGTTAAATATGTGATTCATGAGCTTAGGGCACTAATACTATTTTCCATGATAATACTATTTTCCATGATAATACTGTTTTCCATAATAATTGTATTCATTGCAATTATTACACTTATGGGTGTTTTTAACATCGTTAACAACAGATGTTTATAATGACTTGTATTCAAACTATTTTCCATAATAATTGTACTCATCGCAATTATTACACTTATGGGTGTATAACAACGTAACCCACTGTTATGATAACTTGTATTCAAACTATTTTCCATAATAATTGTACTCATCGCAATTATTACACTTATGGGTGTATAACAATGTAACCAAACTTGTTATGTTAACATTGTATTCAAATTGTTTTCCATAATGATTGTACTCATTGCAATTATTACAAACTATGGGTGTATAACAACGTAACACACTATTGAATTTGTACTTAACTATTCTAATTGAAAACCTTTGAATCTCACTCAACCTTTATGTTGACCCTTTTAGCATGTTTATCTCAGGTAATTAAGCAACTTATGGCATAGAGTAGCACAGACTTGAAGGATGGTATAAAATTGTTATCCATTCAAACTTTATGTTTCTTGATTTTGGGAGCTCCTTTGGTTATAATATCCGGCTGATATGTTATTGATGGTAACTATAATTTTCAAAAGTCTTTTTTGAGTCGTTTTCTATTGATTATGTTAGTTGATCCATGATGTAATAACCCCAGATTAGCTTTCGCTGGCTTTATGTAATAATAGGAGGATGTTACAGATGGTATCAGAGCTCCATGGCTTATAAGATACAAGGGTAAATACCTAAACTATAAATACTTTATCCATAAATAAGAAATTCCTCTTGCTCTGCAGTTTCCCAGGAATAGTATGTGTAAGAAATTTCCATGGCAGATAATACCTACTATTATATTATATATTAAAATAACTTATGGGGGGAGGGTTATTTCCACTGGGTGTGTTTATACAAAGTCCATGTCTTCCCCCACCTCAATCTCCATATCTGATGTTGATGAGGAATGCACTTTTCCCTTTGCAAATATTCTTGACTATACTTTAACTTTACCAAACTATTTCCCAGCCACACCGGGAAACAACTCCTCTGACTTTTCGAAAAATTCTAAGAATGATGAAATCCCACCTGTATCCTTACCTTTCTACAATAATCCATATCTGAAGGACATGCAAGCATTTTATGCTAAGGAATCTCCTATTACACCACAAGCTCCTATTACTCCACCAGCGTATTTTGACTCCATCTCCGGTTGTTTTACTAAATCACTACTATTTGATCCCCGATTTTTCTTGGTTCCTGATGAATTATTACCACTAAGAAGCATATCCCATCCCTCATCCTCTTCATCAACTATGATATTATTAATTCATCTCGCGAAGCAGCTGTAATCCTTTGTACAACTATATTCTCAATACTTATACTACCTACCCCACCTTCTAGACTTATGATTAGGAAAAAGTTCTATCAAGATGCGTGTAAAACACCATGAGAAATAAATTGAAAGTATTTTGAATTACTTAGAAGAACTCTCTTTTCACTATATTGAGATAATAGAAGAAAGACTTGTTAATGGTTGGATAATCATACCAAGAGATTTTGATGAAGTAAAAACCAAACTTAAGGAAGCCCGCGCATAGATACTTGAACTACAAAAGAAGCATATGGGACAAAGAGACAAGATTGCTTTTGTTCACTTTAGGATTTCTTATTTAGAAATGAACCTTGAGGATATCCAAGATCGCTATCAATTATATATGAAGAATCCTATGGAACACACTTCGTGAACTCCAAGACTACTTGATCAAAACCTTATCCTTACCGCTTTTGTTTAAGATCTAAAGACACGTAACATAAGTATCAACACCTGTCAGATTTTGGGGTATGTAAGATATGTAAGATAAGTTATCCATAAATAAAGTTGTAATTCCATTATACCTTACCATTTCAACATTATATATGTCATTTCTTGTTATCTCCGTCTTCATCATTAAGAACAACATCACCAATTAGGTCAAAAAACGTCACCACCCGACTATTCCTTTAATGAATCCTTACATTTTATAGACTAGTTTCCTCGAAAACCAAATAAATTAGAGTGATTAAGAGTAATTGTCAGACTTATAACAAAATAGGCCTTTTAACCCTAGGTCTCCAAGGAAATCATAGGTCCTTAAAAACTTCTTCAAGACGATGGTCTTCCAAAACTTCTTCTGACTTCATTTTGATAATATCGTAAACTTGACATAGTTATCAATCTATGGTTCTTTATTTCAACTCTGGAGTTAGATTACCCACCTCATACTTTGAAAACACGTACATCTATGCGTAACTACCGCTATTCTCGACTATATTGGATAATGTCGACAAAATATATCTTTATAATATCTTGTTTTAAGACATCAAACGCGATTGACGTCTCATTATTATTCTTCCATTATTCCTTATGGATCTTGAACAACACATGACATGTTTTTTATATCATATGTGTGTCGATATTTAGGTAGGATGATTTTTAATCATCTTATTAAAAATGAAATTAGGACGCTTCTTCATTTGGATTAATGCAATTTTATAACACACCGAACCGTAAGTTTATAAATTCTCAGTCTACAAGGATTTGAGACGCCTCTGTTTTTAATTGTGCAATAATTATTAATGAGTGGTCTTAAATATATGGCATTCGTTCATAACAATATTCTTTCAAATTTGTGTTCAGTTCGTACGTAATATAATTCATTTCTTCAATACATTATCTATTGCAAAATATCTCATCTATCAGTCAACTAAAATTCGGGACGATGATTTACTGTAAGGGTGTTGTGAGGGATGTAACAACCTTAAATTTTACTAATGTGTAACTTATAACAACCTATAATTTTCATCAATGTAATATTCATCTATTAAATTAGATGCACTGTAATATCAATCTTTAAATTAGATGCACTGTAATATCCATCTATTAAATTAGATGCACTATAATATCCATATATTATATACCACCTTTTTACAGGAAATCTTTTTGCTTTAAATCTCATTTTGCAACGTTACTCTGCTTCTTTAAAGTAACGAGCTTATGCAACCCTCTCCTATGCAATCTAAATAAATGTTCAATTCTTGTAAAATCATTAATGTCAATTCTTTATTCTTAATAATTAATTTTTACCAAGTACAATTATCCATTTAAACGTACATTTACAACGTTAACATCAAAACAAGATTTTCGGTTTTGTTTATCCCATATAACCTTAGTTTCATGTCAAAGGAAACATGTACAAGCCTTCATTCATGTGTTAAATTGTGATCAATCAAGAATATTTTTAAATCACATTTTCCCTTCCTAAATCTAAGTTAACCTCATTTGAGCTCAATGACAAGCCAAAAAAGCATATAATTCAACTTAGCTTATTTCCCTCCAAAATATTTTATGGATTTGTCTTCCACCTCTTTATCACTTATTACAAGCACTCTTGTACACCATATTAAATCACTGTTACCTCTCTACATATCAGCTACTACTCTAACCTTAAAACTTGAAAACCTAGCAAACCCTTTCGCACCCCTTAAACTAGTTCATAATTTTCAGAAATCTGATCCATTGATAAAACATAAGATCTAGGAAAAATCAATAGGCTTTGGGTATTAAGTAAAAATACTAGGTTGTAGCCCTATGTCTTGTGATCATTTTACGGTTTTATTAATAAGATTCGATTTTGGATGAATTAGTTATTAGCCGAAATGGATATAGTAGCAGATTCTTCACACCTGTAGTAAATGACTGTTTTAGTTTTCTTTTTTTTTTAGTATAACACATAATTTATGGTTATGTACTAAAAGTTATAGAAGAAGTTAGAAGATATTAACCATGCTCAATGGGTTTGTGTTCTCGAAGTTACGGTTTGTAAATGGCAACCAAATTAACAGGGACTAATGTTGGCTGTTCCAAAAAACTGCCATTGTTTTAAACTAAATAATAATACCTCAAGCTCTCATGACTCACCACCACCTTTCTTCACATGTCCTCACCACCACATCACTTCACTCTAGCATCTTACAAGCACATCCTTCACCACATTGTCATCAACTTGGCCACCAAGTCTCAAAACCCATTAGTCCATTACCCTAGCTCCTCTAAATAGCTTCCACCATTCAATCCAACTATCTATTCTTGTGTAATTACTCTATCATATATTACTTCCATGAATCACCTAAGATAGCTAGGACACAAATCAAACACCAAAACATGGGCACTAAGGCTTTTTTGAACCCCTATAGAAGCCGAATCCAAGAAACTTTCAATACACTCAAATTGCATCATACATCAAAATGAGTTTATAAGTCAGACCAAGGAAGATCTAGAGAAGTCCGTAAGTTCATAATTGAAGCTAAGAATCAAGAGAAAGAAGCCATTGAATTCGTTTCTAGGCGTACGAACCCAAAAACCCTCATTCGATCCATTTATCTCAAGTAAGCTCAAAATCTTGTTCAATAAGCTCATAATCTATTTTAGAATGTTCATAATACTCTTAAGATCATATATAAACTCTTGTTTGAAGCCTTGAATCCTCAAACCCATGTGTTTTTTATTAAAACCCTAAAAACGACCCGTTTTGATTTTTGGGCTAACGAATCCTTTTTCTAAACTTTTGTTATGATAGAACATCTTATTTTTTCTTATTCTAATAAGCTATAACTTATTTGTAACCCTAAAATAAGCTTACATGGCTTTTTTGACTTGATTTGTAAATGTTTTCATGCATAGGAGTATATATCATAACTTTCTGAAATTTGTAACTAGAGGGGCTTAAAATGTCATTTTCCTAAATTCATAGCTATAAGGACCTATCTTGCCAAGTTCTAAAGTTAAAGGATTAAATTATATATACTTATTATATAAAGGACTAAACTTGTAAAAGTTTATAAATTAAGGGTATATATTGCCCTTTTTGCCAACTTAAAAATATAAAATATAATGTTTTTATACAAATTATAAAAATATATATTAATATTATAAGACTCGATTTTATTAAAACCCGACACATTTATCGTTATTAATCAACGATCGACGCATTATAAATCAATTACGTTATATATTTAACGTAAGTTATCATCGGTCAGCTTTTGAAGAAACTTAAAATCTTATCGTATCACATTACTAGGGAGTTTCATGTGAGGGGTTTCATTTGGGTATTTGTTTTGATGAGTTTGCTGGGTTTACGATTTAAAGTACCCTGATTCCTCAAACGATACTACATGGCCTCTAGATTATGATATCCCGAACAGTGATACAATATTTCCTTAAATTAATAAATCAAAATAATATGTTAAACTTTATGAAGTTTTGAAACATAAACCATCACTCTAAAACTTCACATATTACCCCAGGTTGCGTGACGAGGCCGTTACTTTCACTTGTTATACTTTTGCCATCAATCAGATTTCCCTGTTAAGGTGAGTTCATAGCCTCGCATTTCAATCTTTTGAATGTTTTATAAACCCGCGAGGGGGATACATGCTCAATTGTTTTTTATACACACAAGTACTTATTAAAAACCGTTAATTGTGAAGTTCACTTGCCCTCGCCTTTACTTATTTAATTGGTTTTATTAAACTCGCGAGGGGATACATGCTTGTTTTTACAAATTAACACAATTGATTTTTGATATATGGTATGGTTCCTATCACTGTTAATATCCATCTGTATAGTTTTCTAAATCTCATAGGGGATTCATGCTATAAACTATGAATACAAGTGTTTTTCCAACTATATGCTATCCTGATATATTATTGCCTAAGTTACCTCCATTTTCCCATAAGGCATCCCAGTCTCTCTGTGGGTAATAGCTCCCAGTATCTCTTTGGGTAATAGCTCCCAGTATCTCTTTGGGTAGTATCTCCCAGTATCTCTTTGGGTAGTAGCTCTCAATATCTCTTTGGGTAGTGACTCACAGTAAATCTTCTGGTAAAGGCTCTCGGTTCTATTGAGTTAAATATATGATTCATGAGCTTAGGGCAATAATACTATTTTCCATGATAATACTGTTTTCCATGATAATACTGTTTTTCATAATAATTGTACTCATTGCAATTATTACACTTATGGGTGTATAACAACGCAACCCACTGTTTATAATGACTTGTATTCAAACTATTTTCCATAATAATTGTAATCATCGCAATTATTACACTTATGGGTGTATAACAACGTAACCCACTGTTATGATAACTTGTATTCAAACTATTTTTCATAATAATTGTACTCATCGTAATTATTACACTTATAGGTGTATAACAACGTAACCCACTATTATGATAACTTGTATTCAAACTGTTTTCCATAATGATTGTACTTATTGCAATTATTACAAACTATGGGTGTATAACAACGTAACCCACTATTAAATTTGTACTCAATTATTGTAACTGAAAACCTATGAATCTCACTCAACCTTTGTGTTGACCCTTTTAGCATGTTTATCTCAGGTAATTGAGCAACTTATGGCACGGACTCTGGAAGATGGCAGTTACTTGTCTATAGTCAAACTTTATTTTCTTGATTTTAGGACACATCCTCTGTGTAAAAAACTCTGGATATGATATTGAATGAATCAACTTAATTTCTACAATTAATGTCTCTTTCGAGTCATTTTCTATGATTATGTCTGCTGATCTATGAAGTAATACCCCAGATTAGCTTCCGCTGCTATATGTCAAAAATGGGAGTGTTACATCTGTGCCCTAAATTCAACTACCATCACGATTGTCAATGTGCTCCTAAGTGCACCAACTATAAGAGGACTAGCCATCTGGCCAGGGATTGTAAAAGCCAGCCTGCTGCTGCCAACAACTAGAGAGCCCTAGGGCCAAATCAAAGGGTTCTCACTTGCTTTAAGTGTGGAGCTTAGGGCTATTACAAGAGGGATTGCCTAAAGTTATGGAACAAGAATCAGGGAAATCAAGCTGGGAATGGTAATGCTGTGGCAAAGGATTATGCTGTGGGCACTACAAGGACAAACCAAAACTTCAATGTCGTTACATGTACGTTCCTCCTAAACAACCATTATGCTTCGATTATATATGATAGTGGTGCCGATAGGAGTTTCGTGTGTACTGCATTTAGTTCTTTGATTGATATCGTTCCAACTGCATTAGACCATGATTATGATGTCGAACTAGCCGACAGGAAAATAATTAGAGTTAATACTATCATACGGGGTTGCACTTTGAATTTTCTGAATCATCTGTTCAACATCAATTTAATGCCCTTAGAGATTGGTAATTATGACATCATAATTGGCATGGACTGGTTATCAAAATATCATGTTGTAATCATCTGTGACGAGAAGATCGTTTGTATCCCCTTTGGAAATGAAATCTTAATTGTTCGTGGTGACGGAAGCAACAATGGACACGAGTCTCGATTGAACATCATCTCGTGCACCAAAACTCAGAAATACTTGCTGAAAGGATGCCAAGTCTTTTTGGAACATATTACCACGAAGAAGGCTGAAGACAAGTCAGAGGAGAAGCGAATTAAAGACGTACCAATTGTTCAAGACTTTCCCAAATTGATTTGGTACCTGGTGCTGCACCTGTAGCACGGGCGCCTTATCGATTACCTCCGTCCGAGATGAAAGAATTGTCAGATCAACTACAAGAACTTTCCGACAAAGGCTTTATAAGATCTAGTTCCTTACCTTAGGGAGCTCCGGTCTTGTTTGTCAAGAAGAAGGATGGATCATTTTGGATTGCATCGATTATCGGGAATTAAATAAACTAACAGTGAAGAACTATTATCCTCTACCAAGGATTGACGATTTATTCGATCAACTTCAAGGGTCGAGTGTCTACTCGAAGATCGACCTGAGATCGGGTTATCATCAACTAAGGGTTCGTGAATAAGACATCCCGAAGACCGCATTTAGAACTCGATATGGACATTATGAATTTCAAGTTATGCCGTTTGGTTTGACTAACGCACCGGCTGTATTTATGGACCTCATGAATTGGGTGTGCAAACCATACCTGGATAAATTTGTGATTGTCTTTATTGTTGACATTTTGATCTACTCAAAGACCACACAAGAGCACGAAGAGCATCTCAAGTTAATCATAGAGTTGCTTAAAAAGGATGTAACACCCCGATAATTCACATATAGCAGCGGAAGCTAAATTGGGGTATTACTTCATGAATCAACAGTCATAATCATAGAAAACGACTCAAAAGAGACGCTTTGGAAAATTTAGTTATCATTCAATAATATATCAGAGTTTTACAAAAGAAGGTCCCAAAATACATATGAAAACATAGAGTTTGAATGATAACAAGTTTGGACGTCCTCAAGTCCAATGCCACTTCGTGCCATAGGTTGCTCAATTACCTGAGATAAACATGCTAAAAAGGTCAACACAAAGGTTGAGTGAAATTCACAGGTTTGAAATGTAATAGTGTATTTTTTTTTTTTTTTACAGTCAATGTTATAAATAGTATTATGTCTGCAACAAATACAATTATCATGGTGCACAATATTATATTATTGCACTAAGCTCATGACACTGAAGCCTTAAGTAAATGTTATTCATAAGTTATTTCCCCAATCCTCAAATGAAATGCGTCCGCTGGCCATGTATGTACCAGGACCTAGACGGGGAAGTTCAGTCCCAATAGATCTATTCATGACATTCGCGCTTACTTCGCAAAGTAATTAACGGTTCATGATAGTGGGGCCTTATGGCAAATGGAGGTACTTAGGCAATAATATATCAGGATAACATACCCTTGAAAATACTTGTATTCATGGTTTATAGCATGTATCTCCCTACGGGATTTAGAAAACATGTAAAGGTGGGACTATGAACTCACCTTGATAAGGTGGTTTGATTGATGTCAAAAGTGACTTAAATGGAAGTAAACAGCTTCGTCACGCAACCTGGGGTAATATGTCAAGTCTTAGTTTGATTGTTTATATTTCAAAACTTTATTTCATAAAGTTTAACGTAAATATTAGTTTGATTTATTAATTGGTGAAAACATCGTATCACTGTTCGGGCTATCATAATCCAGAGGTCATGTAGTAAACGTTTGAGGAGCTAGGACACTTTAAATCGTAAATCCAGCAACTCGTCAAAACGTCTACCCAAATGAAATCCCCTCACATGAAATTCCCTAGTAACGTGATACGTTATAATTTAAATGATAAGATTTTATCTTTTTAAGTTTCTTCAAAAGCTAGTAGATGATAAATTATGTTAAATATATAACATAATTATTTTTATATGTTTCGATCGATAAATGAAACGATAAATGTGTCGGGTTTTTAATAAAATCGAGTCTTATAATGTTAAATATGTTTTTATTTTTAAATATAAAATTATTACATTTTATACCCTCAAGAATTTGAAAATGTCAATATATACCCTTGTATATATTATCTACAATTTTAACCCTTTATTTATATTTTTAAACATTTTACCCTCAATTTTAGAGTTTGGCAAAATATCTAAGTGTAGTTTAACTTTAGGATAATTACATTTTTGGCCCGAAAGTAAAATATTTTCAAAATTTACAATATGTACCCCTCATGAATAATTTGATTCGCGTTTTTAATCCAAAATTCATATACTTTGTATTTTTATTCTCAAAATTAATTTGCAGATTATAGCTTATTACTTTAAGCTAAAATAAGTAGGTTTAACAAGCTTATAGCTAATGAAATGAGCTTATGAGCTCGAAATCTCAAAATGGGCGCGTTTGGTTTTGAAACTTTAACCCGATGGGTTTGAGCTTTTAGGGTTTCATTCTAAGCTTATAAAAATGATAAAAGAGCTTATACGAATAACTTATAATATTAGCTTATAGCTTATAGCTTATCGGAGAACAAAATGATCCTTTTAAAGTTTAAAAAGGGCACGTTTGGTTTAGGAAAACCAAACGAATGACTCTTTGATTCAAGGGCTTAAATAAATGGCTTAATCCAAGCTTAT
>BQNB010097154.1:0-25453 GCA_026074375.1 Tanacetum coccineum | reverse complement strand
TCTTTAACCCGCTTTGGTTTCCTGCACTCCCTGGCATAGTGTCCAAATCCCTTGCAGTTAAAGCACTGTATCCTATTTTGTCCAAATCCCTTGCAGTCCAAATCCCTAGCCCCAGCAACTGTCATCCTCCTTTGATTCCCAAACTGCCCTGACTGATTGTCGTTGTTATACCTTGGTGTGGTATCTTCAGTCTTGTTCCTGGAGTTTGAAGAAGTTCGAAGGTTGTTGTTGGTAGGTTTGTACAGTTTCTTGAAGTACTTAGCAAGGAGTGCCAAGTTCTTTTTCATATCCTTGTCCCTCCGAGCTTGTTCTGGATCACTGTCTTCCTCAGAAACAGACTCAGATTGAGGAGTAACTGGTTTGGCGATCTCTTTGCCTTTGTGTCTGGTAGACGCACTTGGTCGTGTGGAAGAAGATTGCATGTATGATGGTGCATTCGATCTTTGAGGTTTTGGTGCCTGATAGTAGTTATCTGAATAAGTGTTGAGCACCGCAAGAAGTTCTAATGATATGCACTTCTGGCTAATCTCTCAGAACGCATAATCATTAACTTTTTTTGAAACTTGCTTCATAACGTCAAACACTGTGATATGAGACTTTGTCTATTTCATTCTCTGCTTGACAACCTATCACAAATCTCGACCATTCTGGTCTGAAGTTTGATGAAGAAATTGAACAGTTCACTTGCATTGGTGAAACTTGCAATTTGTTTCCTTTGTCAACTCATTCATAGCTTATAAACGGGAAGCAAATAAGACTCCATGGATTCTCCATCTCGAGAAGTAAATTTCCCAAATTCCCAAAATAGATTGGTCTTTACATCTTGTACGTTCAACGATTCCCCTTGTTGTAGCCTTTCAATGGCGGTCCACATCTCCTTAGATGTGTTGCATGCATCAACAGTTGAGTAAATTTCATCCCCAATACCAGTCAAAATCAAGAAAATAGCTTCCTTTTCAGCTTGAAAGTAAAGTCTGTTCTCTGCTGTCATGTTGTGTATTGTCTCAGCTTCTTCATGTGCAGCTACTGGTAGAATGTTCTCTGCTGCTTCAACTGCTGCAATGAGTACGTTTGTAGGCAAATATGGACCTTCAAAGATGCACTTCCTCAGATATTCACCATTCGATTTAGTGTCAAGGTAGCGTAGAAAACGCGAACGCCACTGAGAATATCTTCCTGGTCCAAGCATAGGTGGACGATCTTTTGAACCAGCTGCCATGATATTGTTGTGCATTTGGCTATCTGTTGAGGATGTGTTAACTGGAGTAGACATGATGAATGAATAGGTATGAAATATGAAGTGTGAAAGATTTTGTTGGATCTTAAGTGGATATGATGTGATTGAGGTTGTGGTTGTGTAAGCAATTCACGTTCACGGGATTTTACACGTCTATGATTAAAACCGATAAAAGAATTAACGGGATTTTACAAAATCAATAGAAAACCGTGAATGATTTGATTCGGAATCAGCGGCCAATGATTTAATTGTCTAAAAACAGATAATTTTCTGGCTAGGGTTAAAGCTGTTTGTTTAAATAGGCTCACCAAACTGAAACGGGCCTTAAAATGCTGATGGGCCGTGAGCTAGAACAAAAACAAGTCTAACACAAATTCCAAAAAACTGAAAAATGTCAATAAATCATAGTAAACGAGCTTTTTGGGCCTTAAGAAATCCTTAACCAGCTAAAGGGTGGTTACAGCGTGATCCGTCTCGTTTTTTTCTTCGATTTGAGAGGTCACGGGCCTGAAACGGAGTTACGGATCAAAAGTTATGGCCGTTTTACTGAAACCCTTTTCTTCACACAAAAAAATTCTTAGCAAACCGCTGCCAATTAGTAACTCGCCGTTTATCAACCCGCCGTTTTTATCAACCCGCCGTTTTTAGCAACCCGCCGTTTTTAGCAACCCGCCGTTTTTAGCAACCCGCCGTTTTTAGCAACCCGCCGTTTTTAGCAACTCGCTGTTGAGCAACTCGCCGTTGACCTAGTCAAACCGCCGCCTGACAACTTCCTTAAAACGTGGATCTTGTCAAACCGCCACGAAGAATGCAAGTACGAATTTTGCAAGTTTTCACTAAATGAGCTTATTAACCACGAACAAAGGCTAGAACATACAATATTAAGTGTGTATATCAAGTTTAAACACACCTTAACTCGTATTTCTTTGAGAATCGTCCAATATGAAGCAACCCTCCACGAAGAACACTAACCTTTTAAAGCTTATAATTCGAGCTTGGAGCTTGTATAACCCACGAAATTGATACAACCTAGCCTCTTTGATGTGTAGAACAAGTAGAGAACAAGATTAACCAACAAATAAGCCCCAAAAAAATTTTGAGCCGTGGGTTTTTTTGTCACAATATAAGCCACGAATTTGAGCTTGTTTTACCACACGAATCAACCACGAATCCACACGTAGCTCTGATGCCAATTGTAGGATCCCGTATTCACTTCATAACATATATCATACACGAAATCGGAACTAGAAATGAGAAAGAGAGTGAGTTGTTTAGAGAGAGAAAGAGGAGAGAGAAATGAGAGAGAAAAGAGAAAAGATATTTTTGATATTTTGAACAACTAGCTTTTTCTAAATAAGAAAAAGCTTATATACCCCGTCACATTAAAGGTACGCGCGGGATATTTAACTAGGACCCGGGCTCGGGTTTTGCTTGGGATTAAACCCGAAACATATACAATATTAGATTAACTATCGAGCCCGATTCCCGATATTATCCTATTACAACATTAACAAATTAAAGACCGAAGCTCCATCGTAGAGTGACCGAACTTCCTTGTTCGACTCAATAAATTGAGGCTAACAATCTCCCCCGAAGTCCCCGGGAAGTGAGGTTTTTGAACACGGGGAACGAGCTTCCAATCTCTGAAGGATGAGATCATTGACCTAAAAAAGGTCATTGAGAAATAGACCTGTAGTAAAGTCACCTTAGACCAATTGCTCTTTGAGAAGTACTTGGAAATATTGTCAAAGCTCTGGGTAGGAAAGGTAGAAGGAAAGAGAAAATCTCCTCCAAAGAGGTTGTTTTCACTAAAGCTGATGAATCCTCATCTGTGCTTGCACCTGAGATCACCTCTGACTCAAAGACTGAATATGACTCTCAGGAACCTCTTTCACCTCTTCCCAAGCTAATAAGAGCAGCACCCTCTGGCACTTCAGAGTCTTATTTCTTTGTCTGACTTGACCCTTAACATGGCTGACCTTACACTTGACACACATGTCCCCAAGAAGACTAGACCATCTATTAAAATGTCACATGCATATGTCATTAAGAAAAAGATAGAGAAATCTCATGCTGTTCCTAAACCTTGCTTTGACAAAAAGGCTGACTCATCCACTGAGCAACTTTTTCTCACTCTGATGGAAGAGGTAAAGGTTCTCAAAAATCAAATTAAGATCCCTTCAGGCACCCTTCCATCAAGCTTCCAGCCAAGTAGTTCTAAAGCTACCAAACAAAAGACCTGGTTTGGACCCTATAAGCAGTGTGGGTTTAAGAATCATATCTCTGATGATTGCTACTCAAAGCCTAAGTGCTCTACTTGTGGATCCACTGACCACCTGACCAAAGAACACTTGGAACATGCTGCTGTTAAGAAAACATTAAGTAAGCTTAAGGCTCAGTCACCTCTAAAACCCTCACCAAAGAATGCTCCAATGATTCCAAAGCCTTTCAAAGAGTGTAAATACTGTAGATTTAAGGACCATCACTCTGACCACTGTGAGTTCTACCCTGGGTGTAAAGTATGTGGTAGTATTGCACATGAACCATCTGACTAACCTAACAAACACCCCAACTCCAAGAGACCAAGGATTGCCAACAGGCAATCAGAACCCACTGAAAAGTGGGTTCACAAAAGGAACTAATATGTGTGAAAATAACTATGCAGGATTACCTCAAGAGGTCTGTATGGTATCTGGATAGTAGCTGCTCTAGACACATGACAGTGATTAAACAATATCTGCACAGATATTCAAAGGAGTCAGGTCTTAAATTGGTTTTTGGAGATGATTCTTCAGGAGACACAGAAGGGTATGGCTTAGTGAATTGTAATGGAATCACCTTTACCAGGGTTGCTTATGTGAATGGTCTAAAACATAACTTGATCAGCATCAGTCAGTTGTGTGATGCCAACTACAAAGTTCTATTTACCAAGACTCAGGGAACCATTTACAACTAAAATGATGAAGTTGTCCTCATTGCTCCTAGAAGAAGAGATGTCTATGTCATTGATATGTCATCTTTCAATAAAGAAAGCAATGCATGTTTCTTTGCCAAGGCCTCCCCAAGTATTAATTAGCTTTGGCGTAAGAGACTGTCTCACCTCAACTTCAAGAACATACACATCCTTGCAAAACACAACCTTGTCTCTGGTCTTCCATCTCTTACTTTCTTTAAAGACAAAAACTGTTCAGCTTGTGAGAAAGGGAAGCATCACAGAGCATCATTCAAAACAAAGAGATCATTTTCCATCAACAAGTCTTTACATCTCCTCCACATGGATTTGTTTGGACCTGTCAAACCCCAAACCATCAGCCACAACAAATATACCCTTGTCATTGTAGATGAGTACTCAAGGTACACCTGGGTATTTTGCCTCAAGAAAAAGAGTGATGCAGCTGACTGTATCATGTCTTTTATCAGAAAGATGGAAAACCTCAATGAAGTGAGGGTAAAGGAGCTGAGAAGTGATAATGGAACAGAGTTTAGAAACCATAAGCTGGAAGAATTCTGTGATGAAAAGGGTATATCTCAGAACTTCTCTTCTCCCTGTACCCTTGAACAAAATGGTGTTGCTGAAAGAAGAAACAGAACACTGATTGAAGCAGCCAGAACTATGCTAAATAGTGCAAAACTCCTTAAACAATTTTGGAGAGAGGCTGTCAACACTGCCTGCTACACACAAAACAGATCCATCATTGTGAAAAGGCATGGGAAGACATCATATGATGTGTTCATAGGAAGATCTCCTGATATCAGCTATTTCTATGTGTTTGGGTGTCCTGCTCATATTCACAATCACATGGACCATTTGGGAAAGTTTGATGAAAAAGCTTGATAACGCTCAAATTATACATGTTTTTAAATGCGTTATCAATGATTTTATATATATAAATTGGTTAATTATAAGAACTATTGGTATAGAAAAGAATATATTTGTCATTGTAGGTTTCATGGAAGAAAACGAAAGAAAACACTTTGAATATGGAGCTTAAAAGTACACTTTAAGACATTCTGAGCTTAAATGGAACAAAGTTCAAGTATTTATAATCATTTGAAAAGCAAGATGGAAGAAAAGAGAGTGCCAAAGCTGAAAAAGTCCAAAGTGCGCCGCACTTGACCTAAGTGCGCTGCACATCCAAGCGAAGTTCAAGAATTAAAGTGTCTTAAATGAAGAATGCATTTATACCCCAAGTATGCCACACAAATTATTTTGTGCGCCGCACTTTCCATCCAGTTATGAAGAATTAAATGAAGTCATACATACCCTCGCATTAACACCTCAAGTGCGCCGCACAAATTATTTTGTGTGCCGCATTTTAAACTGAAAATTAGCCTATAAATAGAGGCCAAATTTCATTCTTAAATCATATCTCTCACACAATCTTATATCTTACACACACACATTCATTAGAGCCTTTGGAGAGGAGGAAGGAGTCTCCTCCGTGAGTGAGGATACAATTTTTGACCCTGGCATTTCTATTTTTCATTTTTCTTCTCTTAAGCTGGTGCATATGAAAATCTGATGGTGAATTATTTCCATTCTTCTCGCACAAAAACAAGTGCTATCTCACCACGAGGGAGCAACCCGTATCTTTTCTTCGTTCTATTTCTTGTTAAGTATAAGTGAGTGTGACTTTATAGCCCAAGTGTGGGGGCGTGCTTCTTTCTATGGTATGTGGTATTGTTTTTGCAGGATTCTTTAAGATCATGAAGACCCGTGCTTGTTTTAATCCTCCAATCATCCGGTCTTCGAATGTTTTTACTTATTTTGGAATCCTCAATCCTGATCATTATATATTGTGTTTCCCCTTTCACACTTGGAATTTTTTGCATTTGCCTTTTTCATTCGTATGTGTGGGGGTAAAACCTGATATTTTTGAACATTGAGGCCAATGTTCGATTCTAAGTGTGGGGGAGATTTATATCATAATGTGATCTTACCTGTGCCTTGCTGTGTCACTCGCAACCCTGTTTTGGCCAAAATTTTAAATTTTTAAGTCTTAATATCTAGTTTATTGTTCATATCTAAAAAAAATTTGTGTAGAAAAATGCTGAAAAATATAAATAGTTAGTTGAATAAAATAATAAAAATAGTTGACACGAATGTAGGCTTTCCGTTGTTGAGAACAAAAGTAAATTTTGATCCGACCGATTTTTAATCTTAGCTTTCTCCTTAACTTTATAGATTGAAATTTGCTAATCTTTTATACCAGGCACTATAAAACGCAAGTCTAGCTTTAAAAAAGTCAAGACTTTGCAAGTTCCCAGAATTGATTTTAAATATGTGAAGATCGATTTATTATAATTAAGATTGTTGCCAGTCTACGTGACTTGTTAAAGTGCCGATCTTAATTCGCTAGGCTAAGTATTTACGAGTTTCTTTATTAGAAATTTTAAATTTTGAAGAACAAGAGATGATAGAGTAGAGTATAAGTTTTGATACTAAACATAGAATAGTTGGTTTCTTTTTAAGGCTCTAAAGGTTAATTGTGCTTTTTGCCCCCATCAGCTTAATAAACGTTAATAATTGTTAGAATATATAAAGTTTTCTATAGGTTATTTTTTTTTGCGATTCTAAGTTTATATCACTTCGTAGAGATTCCTTCTGGTGAAAGTAAGGTACACATCGAGGTTTTGTCAGTGTTGAGTGTGGTGAAATAACTCCTGGACCCATGGTCGGTCGTCGAATACAGATGATGGTAGTTGTTGAAGGACCACAGGACTTGAAATTTGGCTATAATAATAATAATTATGTAATAAACCGAAGCTGAAATAAGACTTCTGGATCATGGTCGGCTTGCATACTGATGTGACAGTCGTTTAAAGGGTGGAGGTAATAATAATAATAAAAACTGTGGGTTAAATAAAAGTTTGCCTGAGCATCTTGCCGGCTCACAACGATGTTGCAGCCTTCAAAAGGTCAGATGAAATTACCGAGGGGTCGGTCGAAATATGTTGTTGCATCTTGCGGCTCACAATAAACCGAATGTTCATCCTTCTAAAGGACCGAGGTTTAATAATGTTTCAATAATAATAAATAATAAATAGCCAAATTTTCAACAGTCCGGGGTTAATCTAAATAAAGCCACCGTCTCTACTCATAGTAGAATGTTTCGGCTGAAATAAAAAGGGAAAATCCCCTAAATCATCCAGTCGAAATTAGAACCTAATGTGTACCTTATTCTCACAATCGTCTCTTTAGGAAAGGATTTCAAACTAATTGTGGTCTAAACCTGGTATACTTTATTAATAAGAACATAATTTATTTGTCACCATAATATAATAAAATCCTTAGTGAAATTAGGAATAAGGGAGGAAAAGTAAGTACACAATTAGCTTTTATGAGTAGTGTTAGCATCATAACTTGTATTTTACAATGATCTTGTTTTTAAGCTTGGCTTGGAGAGGTGAAAGTCGGGGACGATGAATTTATCCATTTGGACACTTTTTGTGCTTTTTGTTCCGTGATCCTAAAAGTTATCAATGAATAATGAAAGCATTACATTATGTCACACATGAATAAGTTGTAAGTTGGAAATTATGAAAATCATAAAAATAAAAAAATATATATAAAAAAAAAATAATAAATAAAAAAATGGTTAAAACGGGGGTGCTTGCGAATTAAATGATTTTTGAACCTTTTAATAGACATTTTCTGTTCTTGTTTGATTGTGAGGGGGTCATAAGTTAAAAGGGGATAAAATTATTTATTTCCGGGTATTGTTTTATTTACATTGCGTGTGGGACCAGCAATGATTTAGTGTGGGGGGAATTTATGAGTGCTAAATCACACATCTTTTGTACCCTGTAAAACACTATAAAATGGACTAAAAATGCTAAAATATGCTTAATTATCTTGCAAATATGTTTGTTTTGTATTTTTATGTCTTGCAGGTAAAATTGATTGAAAACAAAGCAAAAACGGGATTTATCGGGCTCGATTTGATCAAGTTAATTATTACTCAAAATCAACACAAAGTCGTGAAAAGCTCCTAAGCATGCCATTGGAAAGAGCACGGAAAAACGAGTCCAACGATGCCCTCGAATCTTATTAGGCCAGCCCGTAACCCATTCTATGGGCCGGGCCAGCTAATTTGTATCTAAGCTCAAAGTCCAAATTTTTAAATCTATAAAAAAATAAAAAAAATAAAGATGACGTTTGGTGATGGCACCATCACGTGCCAAGAAAATTAATTCAAGTATCTCACATGAGCTCCCACTAACAAATTGATGGCAAATAGAAAATGGACACGTGGCATGGTAAGTTTTATATCATAATTTCTTCTGCTTTTGATCCAACGAATGTGAAGGATGCGTAGCAATTAAGTAAAGGTGAATGTCCACGTGGAGCTATCTCAATGATCGATCGGGGTAATAATTCTTTGCGATCCAAGGGAAGGATAATGAATGCCAATGATTGGCTAAGTAACGATTGGAGCAAATTTACGTTTTCACCCCCTCTCACCCTATAAATGTTACACGCTCCCTCACACTTTAGCTACCTAGTCTTTTATTTTTCTTAGTCTTAGTTTTGTATTTTTAGCTTATTTTAGTTTTGTAATAGCTTATTTTACTTTTTCTGCTTATTGTACCTAGCTTATTTTGCGAACTTAATGAAATGATGTAATAAAATTGGTTTGAAGTTGATTAAAGATCTCGGTTTACTATTTGTTTGCTTATTGGTTCTTATCTAAACGGCGTCAAATACATGAGTGGTTGGAGATCGAGAGATGTTGAATTGTTGTCTTGGTGCATTCATGTGTTCAAAGAGTTTTCTTTTTTATAAGTTTTTGCTTGCATCTGCAGTCTTCTGTATCTATGGTTCCTACAAAACTAGAACAACAGAAATGAAAGTATTCTTTGTTCTCCATTTGTTAACGTGAATTTGTAGTGTAAAGTTGTTGTTGGATCTTAAAGTGGATGTGATGTGATTGCAAATTGATGGTTTTTCTGGAATACAATAATATGTTCACTGGGATTTTACTAGTATATGATTAGAACACGATTAAAAATTTAACGGGATTTTACAAATCAATAGAAAACCTGTGAATGATTGATTGTTTGTTGTTTAAGGTTTGATTGTTGTTAGATTTGTCTTTTAAGTCCTTGTTTATGGTTTGTTTTGATGTTTTGATTAGTTTGATTAAGTGTCGATTTAAGTCCAAAGTCCAAAGATGACAGATAAGAATTTTACTTAAAAAATTAAGCAACCCGCCACCAAGAATGCCACCTGTTTTGCAACCTGCCAAGCCAAGAAACTCGCACGAAGAACTCGCACGAAGCAACCACCTTTGCCACTAAGCAACCCGCCATAAGCAACCCGCCACTAAGCAAAATGTGCCAAAAACGCTCCTGTTTCAAATGCCATTTTCAATATCGCCGTTTTCAAACTGCCATTTTCTAACGCCGTTTTCAAACGCCCAGCGTTTTAAATTAGCAAACCCGTCGCTGCTTATAATATCAAACCGCCGTTTTCAAACCGCCACTGCCCCCCTATCTAAACAGCAATTTTTCAATCCGTCCTAGTTTTGCAAAACGCCATTTTTAAATATTTTAATCACCCGCCCTAATTGACTTTTGGTCAAACCGTATCGGCTGCCTTTTTCCTTAAATTCCGGATCTATGTCCCTACTTTTATGTCAACCCTTAACTTTAGAAAATGATATATTAGCAACCCTCCACGGCTGAATGAAACACTAGCACGAATTAAGCATATCGAGCCAAATAAAGCTGTTTATCACGAAAATAGCTAGATACATGTATATACTAAGATAGTATTTGAAGATTAAACATCCAAATAACATGTATTTTTTCTTCGTGGATCTCATAACTGAGCAACCACTCACGAGAACATGAAAATAATCCGATTTCTTTTTTGCTTGTTTTTTCGATCTTGAGGCTTGAGTAATCACTTGGTATGCAACCAATACATCTTGTATAACATGTATAACAAGAAAAGAACAAGATTAACCAACAAAATGAACCCAAAAATAAATTTTGAGCCGTGGGTTTTTTTTTCTCAAAAAAAGCCTACGAATGATGATCTTTTTCGCCACAAAAATGAATCACGAAATCACACCCTTGAAGCTCTTTTTTGTGTTTGGGTACCAATTGTTTTAGTATAGCTTCACCTTTGAAAATGATCCGCGAGGTTTGGTAAAATGAAAGAGAAATTAAGACATGTTTATTAGAGAGAAAAGAGAGAAAAGAGAATAGATAGAAAAAAGAAGAAGGAAGTAGTGTATGTGTTATGTGTGTGGTTTTAATAGAGAAAAAAGGAACCAACTCACACACTCACACTTTACAATGTGAACTCTACCCTCCTTGGAAGTATGGATGGAGTATTTATAGGTCTCGATTTATCGACTAGCTAACTAACACGATCCCGACTATAAATGATAATTGTTAATTCCGGATTAGTCACCATATTTTTGGGCTAACAGACAATCTCTAGAAACATGACGCCAAAAACCTAGCAATCTTCGAACATTGCCTAGGAGGTTTCCACTCATACTCAATACATATAGTGCCAATTATAGAACCTCACCAACAAGTTTTGTATAGCACCACTAATAGTATAAGAGTCAAGCATTATAGGAAGTACCTTATGATTCCATGCATATTGTTCATATTGTATAAGTAGGTCAGCATCCAAGGGAGTACCAATTTAGTTGTTATGACACTCAATCTACCCTTACTAAACACTGTCATAGGAACACCATGAACTTAACCCAAACTGAAACATTACCAACACCTTCTTTTAACAAGTTCACATCCAGACTCTACTTTTTCATAATAAATGGATTATTATGAATGAACCAAGGACCATTCTCAAGCATAACATCCATTCCATCCTTAGAGCTAAACTTGAAGAAAAATAACCCGTTAGACGAGTTCAAGATTGATTTGACTAGTCCATATTTACTCTAAGCGTTCTTGGCATAGTTTGCAACAACGGGGTACACCACCCGTTTTCCCAAAAAGAAACCATAAAATGTTAATTACAAATACTAGTTCGCTAATAGCTCTAACAGACTCCAACGAAATAGCCACATCAGCCCCATTTCTCGCTGGTGATAGTCGAAAATTCACAGTTTTTCTACTCGATTCACCAGTAATTAATTTAGCATACGAAACAGAGGTGCACGATGCAGTACCTATATAGAAGCAAGTTCAGTCTTTCACTTTCCTTACCAAAAGTATTACCCAAACTCTCCAATGCAGACGTCACATTAGTTATGCCCGAACTAGAATCCATACCATCATTAACTATAGCATTGTTAGCCTCAAAATATTGAGTCGAACTGGAAGTTCGTTCATTATGTATTTAAGTCTCGGTCAATCAATTAGTTAATGTTGTAATAGGATAATATCGGGAATCGGGCTCGATAGATAATCTAATATTGTATATGTTTCGGGTTTAATCCCAAGCAAAACCCGAGCCTGGGTCCTAGTTAAATATCCCGCGCGTCATTTAACGCGATGGGGGTGTATATAAACTCTTCTCTATTTAGAAAAGAGTTAGTTGTTCATTTCTAAATTAATTCCTTTTCCTATATTCTCTCATCTCTCTCTCTCTTCTTTCTCTCTCTAGAACACTCTATCTCCTCCACCCCTTTCTCTTTTCTAGTTCGATTCGTGTTGTGTTATATGTTATGAAGTGATAAGGGATCCTACAATTGGCATCAGAGCTTCAAGGGTGGATTTGTGTTTGATTCTTGTGGTTGATTAGCAAATTTCGTGGCTTATTTTGGTTCTAAAAGCCCACGGCTCAAAAAGCTTATTTGGGCTTAATTTGTTGGTTAATCTTGTGGTTTTTCTTGTTACTAATGCTAAAGAAGTTCATGTGTTGCCACTACAAGTGATTAACAAGGCTCAAGTTCGAAATCAAAGCCAAAAAGGTTCGAATTATTTTATGTTTTCTTCGGGAGAGTTGCCCCTAATTTTGGACGATTCTCAAAGAAATAGAGTTTATGGTGTTGTTTAAACTTGATATACACACTTAGTATTGCATGTTAGAGCCTTGATTCGTGGATAGAAAAGCTTATTTGAGTGATTTTGTCAAATTCGACCTTGTGTTCATCGTGGAGGGTTGCTTATTTAAGTATTTGTTCTTCAAGGCGGGTTGACTCAGTCAATGGCGAGTTGATTATTTTAATCAATAAAAATAGTGGCGGTTTGCCTTATTAAGTGGTGCGACGAAGTTGCTAACTTTTGCGGCGCGTGGTTTGAAAATATTTCTAGGCGGCGAGGTTAAGGAAACTAGGCAGCGAAGTTGCCATAACTAGCAGGGCTTGATTATAAATCACGGGGCGTGAGCGAGTTGTGTAATACACGGCGGTGTGCTTTATATTTATTGCAGCGGTTTGAGTTTTGTATCTTAGGGCAGTCGTCAGTTCTCAATAAGGAAGCACCGGTTTTGATTATTCTATTACACGGCGTGTTTGCTTACACTAGCATCGTTTGCTTACCCAGGACGACACCTTTTTTAGCGACATCTTTTTACCGAAAAGGTTGAGTAATATTTATTTTTTGATATTAGCCTTTATAACTTATTTTTACATCACAAATTCTTAATTTTGCGGTAATAGCGTAAATAAAAATTCGTGTCGACACCTTTTTTAGCGACACATTTTTTGGCCGGGAAAATTTATGTAAAATCTAAATTTTTATTCTATAGGCATTTTTAGCTTTTTATACACTAAATTAGATTTTGGTTATAAGGTAAAAATTTATTTTTTTTTCATATCCAACTGCCGCTATCACACCAGGCCCGTATCCAAACAAATCATCAAACCATAATCCAAAACCAAAAACCTCAACAACTTATCGATTTATTCATCTACGGTTTTCTATTGATTTTGTAAATTCTCGTTAAATATTTATCGGTTTTAAATCATAGACGTGTTAAATCCCCGTTTTTTGAACGAGAATTGCATACATAACCACAAAAACATCATCACACATTTCCACTGAAGATCCAAAACTTTCACACTTCATAGTTTATAGCCCATTCATTCATAATGTCTACTCTCAGTCAGTACATCCTCAACAGATGTCAAATGACAATAATATCATGGCAGCTGGTTCGAAAGACGTTCCACAATGCTTGGGACGGAAGATATTTACAGTGGAGAAATATCATCGAGAAGAGCATCGAAATCTTCTTCTAAGATTTCATCGATAACATCAATGCTAAGACATGTATCATCGTTAAAATAAGAGTGTTTCATCATAGAATCGATTGAAAAGGTCATTCTTTCAGTACCAACTCCAAGATTGAGTTGTTTTTGTTTTACTCGAATTACTGCATCGGCAGTGTCGAGAAAAGGTCTCCTTAAAATAAGAGGAACTTTACTGTCTTCTTCTATTTTGAGAATAACGAAATCCACTAGAAAAGTGATTTTACCAACTTCAACGAGCATATTTCCAGCTATTCCAATAGGGTATTGGAATGATCGGTCTGCTAACCTTACACTCATTTTAGTTGGTTTGAGAGTTTTAAGAGATAATTTCGCATATAGAGAATATGGCATGATATTAATGCTAGCACCATGATCGGCTAAAGCATTGCATGAGAAGGTTTTGCTAAAAGTGCAAAGAATAAGGAAACTTCTGAGGTCTCTGAGTTTAGGTGGAACTTTATTTTGAATCATAGTAGAACTTTCATCGCTTAGGAAAGCAAATGAGATAGTTGATTTCTAGAGAGAGAAAGGAGAGAGAGAGAGAGAGTTGAGAGAGAATATAGAAAAGTGAAATATTATAAATGAAATCTACACCTTTTCCTTAGTGGAAAAGTTACTTATATACCCCGACACATTAAGTGACGTTCGGGATATTTGACTAGGACCCGGGCTCGAGTTTTGCTTGGGATTAAACCCAAAACATATACAATATTAGATTAACTATCGAGCCCGAATCATGATACTTTCCTATTACAACATTAACTAATTGATTGACCGAGACTGACATACATAATGGACGAACTTCATGTTCGACTCAATATTTTGAGGCTAACAATAGGATTTACCACTTTGTGTAAATACGACATTTACATGCTCATTTTGAGCTTGCGATGGTTGGTAAGGTTTAGATGAACTACCTTTTGGGTTTGGTTGATTACTACTAGGAAGAGATCTAGAAGGTCGACCAGATTGTTTGTCAGTAAATCTCTCGAATTTTGCTTCTAGGTTTTGAATCGAGGCTTGATGATTTTTGGTTGTTGTTACGAGTTTGGTTTAAGATCCATAAATGTATCTTTGACAAAAGAATTGGTTAATTTTTGAGCTTTTAAGAATTCGCTTAATTGTCTTTGAAGTTCGGGTTTATCTTCAGAATTGGATCGATAGTTGTCTCTATTATAATCCGTTTCTTCCGCTTGAACGCCAATTATCACGATTCGAGTCATGGTCGCGATAATCATTGTAAAAACGTGTGCGTCAAAAGGTTTGCATGAATTTTGCTTCAGCTTCATGAGACATGGGTTTGTCATCTTTGTCATATTCAGGTATCAAGTGATTTGAACATGATTGCATTTCTTTATACTGAGCGTCCATTTTCATGGTCATGGCATCAATTCATGCCATAATTTTGTCAGTATCAGAGTTACTGCTACCTTCATCGGTGAAAGCAATAGTTTTCTTGAGAGAAGATTTTGGTTTTTGAGTTTTAGCCCAATCAAGCTTGAGTAACACTTTGTCTTTGGGAAGTTGATAAGCTTGGTTTGGTGTTTTATAGAGGAAAATACCACCAGCTACGGAATTAAGAGCTTCTTAGGTTATTTCGTTAAGGCCGTGATAAAAGATTTTTATGATATTGCCTTTAGAGAGATTGTGACCATGGCAATTTTTGAGCATTTATTTCATACAGAGCCAAGCATCGGTTAGGGTTTCGTTTTCATGTTGGGAAAAGGCTCGGATTTCTCCGAGGAGTCGATCGAATAGAGTTGGGGGAAAGAATCGGCTAATAAAGGCGGTTCGGAGTTCATCCCATGTTTTGATGGTTCCTTCGTTGAGTTCGTCAAGCCAGGTTTTTACTTCACCCGTAAGTGATAGAGGAAACATCATTAGGCGGGCGACTTCATTTTTGATGTCTTTGTATTTAAACATGTCACATATTTTGAGGAATTCGTGAATGTGTTTGTGCAAATTAGTTTTGATTCTACCATCAAATTGGTTTCCTTTGAAGAGAGTCAAATGGTTACCTTTAATGGAGAATTCGTTTGCGGTTTCAGGAATGGCGATGGCTGAACCGAGAGTCGGAGCGACAACACGGACGACAGACCACATGGGTTCATCATCTATTGGGTTGTAATTTTCAAGAATATCAAGAAAGTGACAGAAATAGTTGATATCAAGAATGGGTAGGTAGACAATTCTGGTTGTGCGGGTCGTTTATCTCTTTGTTCGAAAGGGACTCTCCTGTTTCGTCGACGAAGTCTACGATTCAGGGTACATTCAGGTTCAACTAATGGTTCGACAAGTTCAGAATTGGAAGCATGAGTATGAATCTAAGCTGAACTGTTGGATGTTTTAGAGAACGTTTTTAGGAAAAAAATGTTTGACTACAGAAAGTGTAGTACACTTTCTGCAACGAGAGTTACAACAAGCAAGTAGATTGATGGAAAAAATGATTAAAATTTGTTTTAAATTAACAAGAGTTCATTATAGAACAGTTTAAAATCCCAGGCAGACGCGCCAAAATTTTGATTTGTTTCAAAAGGTTTAAATTTATAAGACAAGAATTACCGATTATTAAATAGAAATACACGGGTAAAGTATAACCCACATATGTAGTATAATATTTCAGGTAAGACCAGGTCGTCGACATGGATTTGATTATGTTTGTATAATCGCTAGTTTTAAGACAAATCTTAATTACTTTTTCAGATAAGATATGATTGATGATGATTTCAATAATAAAGGAGTATGACTACTCTTATAGTTTCATATAATGCCTAAGCAATGGTAATGATTAGGACCTTCGATTTCAGGACTTAACTCATAAAAAGGTTTTTTGGTCAAAAAACATTTTCACAAATTAACTTGTTTTAACTTAAGACTTATATTAGTTAACTTAATCAGATGTGTCACGCAAATAATCAAGTTACTATTATATCAAATCTATTTTGTTTATCAATTAACGTAAGCGGATTTCTCTAACCAAACGATAAAGACCGTAGACAAATCTTTAAAACTATATAGCACACAACGGGTCTTTCGACCTATACTGTTATGTGTATACAATCAAAGTTGATGAACAAAGTTAACAAGATAAGACACGATAGGATTTCAACACAAGCTTAAGATTAACAAGATCGTAATAATACCAAATACTTATTTATTATATTAACATCACCTAGTAGTCATGAGAGATTTAGCCTCTCATGACTACGGAGTTCATAATAACAAAGTGAAATAGTAGATAAGTAACATACAAGATCCGGATAGGCTATAGATCATAAACACAACCCGTTTACAAGTATCGAATCTTACTAAACTCGTTATTTTACTAAATACTATAAACCTTCTTCGTCTTTGCCAGAATTTTGTGCTAAAAACCCAGAGATTGATGAAGAATTTAAGAGAGATTTGTATTTTAAAGTATATGAGATGTTGTGTATGATGTTATGGAAATCCTCTCTATTTATAGGTTGGGCGAGGCCAAAAGTGCGACATACAAAATATATTGTGCGACGTACTTTGCCTATATCGGTTAGATTATCATTAATGCTGAAGAGAAGTGCAGCGCACATTCTGGGAAAATCGGCGTACTTGTGGAATTAACTGCTTTCATTTATTTCATTGATAAGTGCGGCGTACTAGGAAGTAAGTGCGGCACACTTCCTTGTGCTTTTAGATTTTATTATTTCTTTTCTTCTAACTTTGCTTCCAATAAGTATTTAACACTTGTATTTGAATGCTTTTTGAGCTCGGACCGTGTTCAAGTGAACCTGCACATATTTCATGTGATTAAGTATCGAAAGTTCACGATATATAATGAAAATATACAAATAAAGCCGTTAAAACATGTATAATTAAGGTGTTATCAACTAGCCAACTCTTTTATAAAGAGGATTGATGGTTCTTTTGATAGCCAATGACCCTTCCTACACTTCCTCTCTTGGATCGATGTAGGGTTTCTCCCAAAACTCGTGTAATATTAGCTTCAGAATCCCCTAACTATTTTTCTAGTCTATTACAAGGTTCTTTAATACATAATGAACATCACTTTATAAAACTGTAAGCTAACAATTCTAACTAAGGGGTGGTCATTGCGCATAAGACTTTTTATTGTTCATGTGGTAAATCTTAGAACCTTGTAGACGTGGGCATTTGATGTGGTGTCATTTTATACACTTTTTCGGGGCCATTTCATTCCCTAAATGATGCAAATATGCCCAGATTATGTGCTTAATCATTTGTTTTCAGGTTTTTAGCACTTGGATGGAATTTGGAGGAAATACACGTGACTTGAGCTCATTTGGAAAATAAATGGACAAGATTACGACTCTACACCAAGAATTATGAAGAATTGTGCATACAGAGTGTGGAGACAGCGTCACCATCATAAAGCGACGTCGTCAGGATCTTCATCGTGACGGTGTTAGAGATCCAGTGACGGCGTCAGGAAGTGGCCAACTTAAAGATGATCTAGAATCATCCACGTGGTGACGGCGTCACGACTTCAAAGCGACGCCGTCGCACCATTTTTTCTATATATACAAAACTGATTTTAGGGTTTTAAGTATGTAACTTTGTATAACTTTTAGGAGATGAACCCTAGTCGTTCTAGCAGTTTTTAGGTCGATTTTGGGCCTCAAAACCCTATTGTAACTACCTTTAATCCATGTTTTAATCGAGTAAGATTGTTTATCATTAATCATTCAATATGTCTATGTATTGTTTGATTGATTTATGTTCTTGCTTTCTTTATAACATGCTAGGCTAAACCCTCATTTGTATTTACTTATGATTGCATGAAACTTAGGTTATAGATCATTTTGATGTTGCTTCTTTTTGATGGATGTGCGCGTTAGGTTCTAGAAAACTAGCCATAAGATATTAAATTGGCATAGATGTCTAGGGAAATGCGAGTGTGTAGAAAGGATACCATCGGTAACAGTCTTCATACTACCTTACCCCAAATATGGTTGATCCCTTGATTACGTTCCAAACACACTCTATATAATATATAAGTATATATGGATGTAAACAATTATAGTATAGTATAGTGCAGTAGTTGCCTCCCGAGAAGCGCTTAATTTTTAAGAGAGTCGTTAGCTAGACTCGTACTTTGGAGGTTTAGTTTTTTGGATAGAAGGGAGTGATTTCTTCCCTTTGGTCATTACATTCGTCATGGTAGAGCTTGAGTCGATGGCCGTTAACAATGAACGGCTTTCCATCTTTTCCATATAGTTCAACATATCCGAATGGCAAATCTGATGGTTCACCACATATGTCAAGCCATCGAGATCTGATTTTTGGCTGGTTTGAATTTGTACTTAGAGTTGGAATAAACAGAACTATTTTTTTGTGTTTTGTAGAACTCTTATTCTCTTTGAGTTTCTAACGTGCAGACTATGGTTCTCTTGCCTTGTAAAAAGATGAGAGTTTTTCATATGCTTGATGTCTTAAAACGTCTAACTCGTGTAACGGAACATTCTTTTTCTCACCAGCAGCAATGAGATTTTTGATACAGTTTTTTCAAGTGCCCAATATCACGGTGTTTGATTTCAAACAGTAAATGGGCAAATTTTTAACCGTACAAAAGTTGTAAGCGTGTGTTCCTATTGGGGTGTGATTGTAAGCGGTTCTGAAAGCCCACATAGCATCGTCCAATTTTCTTGACCAAACTGGTGGATTATCTTTTACTGTTTTTTAAGGATTCTTTTGAGGGCTCTGGTTATATTTTTGACTTGTCCGCTTGTTTGAGGATGATATGATGTAGAGAAACAGTGGTTAACTCCATATCTTTTCATAGTTTTTTCCATAATTTTATTGCAGAAATGAGTACCTCGGTCGCTGATGTGCATTTTTATATACACAATAAAATATACTATAAAATAATATTCCACAAGAGCAATTAAGAAAATTCCCTAAGGAAAATTCACTCTCAAAAATATATAATATAATATATAATACGTATATTAAACCGGGTAAATATGATCACCCGGGTCGTTTCCCCCAACGACTAGTGAAATTGAAACCTCGTTTAAGCTTGGATTCTGATTTGAATGAAGCAAAGATATTTTTGATAATCTATATCTACTAAATAAAAAACAACAGTTAAAATTTGAACAATTAAAGGCAATTAAACAATTAAACAAATACGGGAAACAAATAAAACACGACGATTAAGCAACTAGACTAAAATTAAACCCTAAAGTGCAACACTAATTTTCTACACCTAAATTAGATAAAAGAAAATTTTTAAGAAAAATAAAAATATTATTAGATTATTTTAGAATTTTTTTATTAATTTAAAAAACTATTTTAATTCTAATTAAAACCAAAAAAAAGAAAAAAAACTAAAAAATAATATGAAATTATATTTTTATTTTTGTTTTTCCCAAGTAAAATAAGAAAAAAAGATAATTTTAGAAAAGAATTACTATTTTTTGGCTTTTTAGATTAAAAGATATGATTTTTCTAAAATTTAAACTAATAAAAATATAAAAATAATAAAACTATAAAAAAAAATAAAGTCCCTAAAAAATTTTATAAAAATGACACTAAATAAAGACGAGGTGCAGAAATTTTCTAAAATAAAAGCCACTAATTTTTATCTTTTTAAAAAGTTATAATTAAAACTAATTAAAACCTAACCCTACATATTAATTAAAACTAAATAAAACAATTAATTAACAAACCTAAGGACTAACTATGCCAAAGACCCTAAAGATTAACTACTGGGTAACTAGGCTAACTAACGGGAAGACTAACTAAGTAATATTAAAATTACAATTTCTACCCTGAGGCCCAAACCGACTACAAGCAAAGTCCTTACTAAAGCTTAAAAATAAGACGAACTAAAAAGTGCTTTTTAGGGAAAACTTAAAAGAGCAAAGTTAAAGATTAAGCTGGTGAGAACACTTTTAACAAAAGCACTAAGAGCTGAAAAGCACTAATAAGCTCTAAAAGAGCTTATTTATATGCTGACCTCAGAAAGGACTTGTTTCCCTTTTGTTTTACTAAATAAGCTGTAAAAACTCATTTTAAGCCCAAACTTAAGAACAAAAGTTGTTCTGATTAGCTTATGACTTTCTTAAACTAGATTAGAAAAGATAATAGAAATTAAAACACTAGATTATAGCTGAAATTAAAGAGCAAAATGGCAAACTCAAGAAATAAGCAAAAGTACACAAAATCCAATTAAGCCAACAAGCTCAATAAGCCAATCCAAGAACTTAACTTTGACAAGCTTATCAAACAACTAATAAGCAACCAATATCAACCTTAAAATCTAGACCTATAAGCTAAAAACAAGAATTTAAAAGCTAATTTTAAAACTTCTACTGTTTTTGGTGTTTTTGATATTTTTAGTTACTTTCAAAAAGCAAAATTAAGCTAGAAACTTAAGCTGAAATGGAAACTTCAAGATTATGGCTTCAACTACAACAAAATACCGTTGTACTGCGACTCTCAGTCAGCCATAGCAATATCATGCAACCCCGTACAACATTCGCGAACAAAGCACATCCATACTCGGTATCATTTCATAAAGGAACAGGTTGAAAATGGTATAATTGAATTATATTTTGTCAGAACTGAATACCAATTAGCTGACATGTTTACGAAAGCCCTTCCTGAGGATCGGTTTAAGTATCTTGTCAGAAGGATTGGTATGAGATGTTTGACTCCAGCTGAACTGGAGGTTCTGACAAATGAGCCTGCTTGATATCATCATCAAACATCACCATGTACATATTTTTGAGAAAAGCAAAATACAAAAATATAAAACTTCAAAAAGAAAATACAAAATCAGAAAATCAGAAAATTTCCAAAAAGATTCTTCTCGACATGTCTCTTGGAATCGATAACATTTACGTGCTTAGAAATGTCGATTAACATTGACACGGGTGTGTAAATGAAGTTCGAGCGAGAGTTGCAAATAGTTTCAAAACATGTCATTTCTAATTTTCTAAATGGCTTATGTGCAAATGTCAGTACATAACCCGGACTTCAAATAAAGGAAGGTTTATAACTTATCCTCACAACGAGAAAATTAACGTTTCTCGGTCTTGAGCTGTTCTTACAAGACATTCAATGTTTTTAGCTCAAGAAAAAGGAAAGTGTACGTTTCAGTGCGCTTACCCTTACCGTTAGAAGAGAAGTCCTCTAACATCTGGTTTTTCAAAAAGTTGAACACAATTTTTCAAGAATTTCTCGATGTCAAATCATAATCTTTTAAAATTGTGTGTTCAACACTCCATCCCTCACAATGTTTTAAAAGACAACAATTTCTCAATTGGTCCTATTTTTGAGGGGGAGTTTTTCGAAAAACAAAGTTTTAATGTTCTTGGATACATCATCAACGACCATTCTTATGTATTCAAAACATTATCAAAATGTTCCAAACCATTCATGCTGATAATATTTTCTCCCACAGATTTTTCAAGACATATTTTAATCACAAGGTATTTCAAAAACTAAGTGTTTATTATTATTTAAAATAAGGGGAGAAAATGTAATTAAAATATGATCTATTCGACTCAATGTGCTGAAGAAAAGGTTTTATGGTTCGATCTTATACCCAACAACATCTTAATTTCACGACGATTCTGAAGTCATAAGGTGGTTAGGTTAGGAATCAATCCTATGATCCAACCAGAACCGGAGGATCTACCCAAGGATAATCCAAAGTTAGAAATAGCAGTCCTTAGGTATGATTGGAGATGAATGTATATGGGAATAATGCTGACTAAGATTGAGCTAACACTGGAACAATCACAACAAGGTGTTAGTAATGACGTCCTGGTAAGCATTGAAGGCGTTGAAGAATGAAAAAGAAATGTATGGATAAAAGGGTCTAAAGAAAGAAGCCCTCCACACAACTTAAGGCAGAAACCGGGTCAATACATATGCTGTCAGAATCACAAGTTGATTGCTGACATTGAAAACGACATCATGGACCCAGTGATGCAATGCACAACCCTTCCCAGCCATTCGGGTTTCCTCAAAAAACTTATCTTATTAGTCACGGAGCTACACAACGTTATTCTATGACATCTCATTCTGAGATCGTTGGATATTGAATAGGTGGCAATATCGCCACAAGCCTCCGATACTAAAACCAAAATGCCACTAACCGAGGTCTAGAGCTAAGAGATCAATCAAAATCTCGTTAACACATTCATTTCAAACACTTGTTGAACGTCATCAGTTTTCCAACTGTTATCAAGATGTCCTACGCAATATCATGGTGATATTTGCCAGAACATTCAGAGTGAACTCTTTAGTATTCACATGACGCAATGGAAATCCTTCCATGTTCATCATCAAACACACTGCGGTAGGTGACTGCGAATTCTTATGAATCAAACTGTGACAACTGGGATATCGATTTGGTCCTACAGTAAATGAAATGATGGTTGATGAATTTTGATAAAAACAGACACTCTCGATGTGTTAACATAAAAACACTTTAACGAGGGACACGTCAATTGATTTCAAATCAATTTCTCGTTTATCACTAAACGTAAACCTGCAGGTCAAGCGTGAAACCACAAAAAAAAAAACCTCCATCCCATTCAAAAAAGCTCAATCTACGAAGACCTACAATCTTAGAAAGATCAAGATATAAAGACAAAAACTATTCCGCTAACTCTGATTTGAGCTTTTCAAGATAATGCCACAAAGTATGAGCATGTTGGTCAAAGACACAAGACCGCAATATGGCAAAGACGATAAAGAAAATTACAAAGGCCCAAAGTCCAAGATCGCAAAGCATGAAGAAACAACCTACAACAAATAATAAGACAAAGACCAAGAACACTCGAGCCTTAAACGACAAAAGACAATCTCACGGATCTCATGAAGGAGTGTCATCAATGAACTCACTTCGGGGAGATTGTTACGCCTCAATTTATTGAGTCAATAAAGGAAGCTCGTTCTCGTGTTTCAAGACCTCACTTCGGGAGAATTTAGCCTCAATTTTATTGAGTCGAACAAGGAAGTTCCGGTCACTCTAACGATGTAGCTTCGTCTTTAATTTAGTTATGTTGTAATAGAGAAATCAGAATCGGCTCGAAGTGAATCTAATATTGTATATGTTTCGGGTTTAATCCCAAGCAAAAGAATTATAACTTATAAAAACTAAATGAAAACTAATTTTAAATGAAAACTTAGCTGACTCAAGCAAATAGCACAAGTGAAATTGAATTTTAGAGGTCGAAGTGCATTAAACCAAACACCCCTTTAAGACTATGACATGTTTGAGAAAAGTTCTTTAAGAGAAATCTAGCCCTTTTCAAAAAGATCAAATGTCATCAAGATTAAAGTCCACATCGAGGCAACCAAAATTTGGCTTTTATTAGGCTACTTAAGCAAGGCACTATTCATGTCATATACCCGAAGGCTCTTTAAGACATGAATAGACCAATCTTATTTGCACCATATACCATTAGGCTCTTTAAGGCACAAAGTAAGACAAAAATTAAGCAACATTATTATACCTTAGTCCTTTAGAAGGCTACAACATCGGCCACGCATCCGACAAGATACAACAAACTTTTATCAGTCTTGGATTATTATTGAATTCTACTTATCCCATATACCCTAAGGATCTTTAAGGAATAAGCAAAATATTTGCTAATGTGATACATATAATATGCCAAATTAAGTATTCCTGATGTGTACTCATCCTAATCACAAAAGAACTAAAGAAAACTTCTATTAGCTAATTATTAACAAAAAAACCATACAACTCTATTTATTAAACATTTATATATAAAGGTGAAACAAGCTAATGGGAGAAAAAGCCACAATTAACACTTATGAGCTTGAAAGAAAACCAACTTTTCTACGTTTAGCATCATAACTTATAAATAACACTATCATTTCTTGTTCTTCTCAATTAAAAATCACTAATAAAGAAATTTGCGAATACTTAGCCTATATAAAATCCAACTTGGCATATTTAAAATCTACTTAAGATTAGCACAAGTCTTTATTTACTAATGATTCAAGTTTTGCATATTTAAAGTCTATGTGAGACTAGCACAAACTATCATCATTAATTGCTAAGGGAGAAAGCTAGAACTCTACACGTACGATCGGGTCAAAAATTACTTTTTATTCTTACCAACGGAAAACCTACATTTTTATCTTAACATTATTTTTTTATTTTATTTTATTTTTTATTTTTTTTAAGATGACAATTAAGAACTTTAAAATTTTAAAATTTTTGCTATTTCTGTGGGAATACGGGTACGTGAGAACAAAACAATAAGCAAGCAACATCAAATCGATAGATTCCCTTCCCCAAACTAAAAAAGAAACATTGTCCTCAATGTTTAAAGTCGGGTCTCTACGTAAATTTAAGCCGTTTATGAAGTATGCAAAGATAGACGTGAATCGATAAGATGAAAGGATATGGGATCTCCCCAAACTAATTTCACACAAAGGATGAGAAGCTCGAGTAGAACGGGATAAATCAACCGGACACGAGAGTCTTCAAAGAAGTTGTTGAGTCGATCCTACAAAAATCACAACAAACAAGCAACAAAAATTGAGAAATCGGAGAGAGTACAGGCCTTTCTCAACACAACACATTAGATAAGAAAATAGAAAGAAAATATAAAGGATAAGCATGGGGTGAACTCCCACGAAGCGGCTTGTTTTTGGTCACCGAGTTACAAGCTTGACTCGATCCCTGAATTTAGTTGTCCTTAGGGAGAGTGTGGAGATCCGAGACTACCTTGGGTGGTATGTCCCCTCCGAAGTAATGTTTTACACGGTGACCATTAACTTTGAAATTCGGGCCACCGGGTTGAGATAATTCCACTGTTCCGTAAGGAAAAACTTAAGCGATAGTGAAAGGTCCTGACCAATGAGTTTTAAGCTTTCCGGAGAATATCTTTAACAGGTAGTTGAAGAGTAAAACTTGATCACTAACATTGAAGATTCTATTCTTGATCTTTGAGTTGTGAAGTTTCTCCGTCCTCTCCTTGTAAATTAATAAATTCTCATAAGCTTGATCTCTAAGCTCGTTAAG
>BQNB010097153.1:0-25454 GCA_026074375.1 Tanacetum coccineum | reverse complement strand
TGGAGATGAATAACTGGTTTTATATGTTCTTCTTATTTAGAGTTTCACAAAGGCTCTGATACCAATTGAGGGTCCTAGAAACTGAATGGATCTTTGCAGCCTATAAAGGATGATAGCCAAGATGTATAAATACAAATGACTATGTAGAAAGAATGACTATGAATACTGTGTGTTAATGCGGAATCTTAACACAGGTACTAAGAAGAACAATGAACAACTGAATAACACTTATATTAATGTGTTCTTGAGGATTACAGATTGCTAACTATGATATTGTATATGATTTGTAATCGTCTGTTTCATATATATCTAACTATGCCAAAGGATATCCTTTTATATACTAAGGATAACCCTAAAAGGCTTACAAATCTTTTTCTAAAATATCTCATAAATATCTTTTAAATATCTTCTCAACGGTACTAACTAACTTTCTACTAACGGTACTAACTAACTAACAGTACTTAATACTTTGTACTGTCAGTACAAAGTATAACTGTCGGTACTAACTATTTGTATTGTCGGTACTAAGTTAAGAAAACATTAATCCTAACAACGGGCGATACACGTTCAGAAAAATCCATATAACAAATTACAAGACCAAAAGCTACATTAAGTAAAAAGGGGTGTCTCTTTGACGGCATGATTTTTCAAAATCATAAGAAGTGATGAGAAGAATAATGAGACGTTAGACAATCTAATTTCAAGGTAAGTGCCAAAAGACAGCACGATCCAAGGTGACAAGATAAAGTCGTACTCCCATCAACTGGAATACTTCAAAACGATGGATTACGAAACAACATATGCGATTCAAAAGCATAGGAAGAGTGTTCAAACTTGGAGTCGAATGTTAAAATAACCAGAGGAATTGACAAGCTATGCCGAATTTCAATATCATCAAAAGGGAAGAAAGGAAAGACGCGTAAATATTTTGAAGATAACCGCATCGCTCACAATATATTGAAGTAAACGAACTCATTAAGACGTACCATAATACTATACACATATGTAAGTAATTATTATTACGTAGACAATTTCACACTTAGGCTTCGGTTGGCATCAAACCAAGCTCGATTAAAATCATTGACAACTAATACATAACATGTGGGTAGGCGTACCTCTCTGATACAAATCACAATATAATATGAGTAGACGTACTCATCCGATCCAAATTTCAAATCACGCTAGCCGTAACACCAAGGCAACACAATGACCTTGAATAGCTAAACTCACACAAATCACTTTTATATAAATAGGTAGCGGCAATCCAAACGATGGGCATAAGAGATAAAAAATAGCTCATATACGTACGGATATCCTTATATAATACTAGTATTGAGGCTTGAGGGAGAAACTAAGAAAACATGAAGTACACGATAATCCGAGTGGTCAATATATATATAACCGACCGATATAAGGTAAATAGTAAGGCATCAAAAGATAGATGTAAGAGAGCGAAGTCATAACAGTGTTATATACTCATTATTCATGTAATAGCAATAGGGATGCAAAAGAGAGCGTATAAGTTACCTGGGAGCAAGTACGTGCGAATATCGGATGATGGTGAAAGATTCTTAAAAGTTTTTGAAAAAAGGTTATGGTTTAGGTTTTGAAAACGACATGGTTCTCTATAACCAGTGCTTTGATACCAATCTGTAACACCCCCAAATCACAACGCAACGGAATACCACTTGGGGTGCTACTTCATAGTTCATATACACAAGTTACAGAAAACGACCTCAAAAGAAATGTTTTAATAAAATGTCACAATCGATTTAATGAAATATCAGAGTTACACAGGTCCTAATAATTTCCTTTTAACAAAAGTTACAAGCATTCAAACATGACTCAATTATATATTTAAAGATAAATGGTTATCGAATGTGAAGAAAATCGAGTCTTTAAAGTTTTGATATTCGCGCGACTCGAATGCTCTTAATGCCAGCTTGCAATATAATAACCTTAAAAAATACATGTAAAAATGTCAACAATAATGTTGGTGAATTCATAGGTTTAAGTATAAGCAGTATTGAAATAATTCAAGTAATATTTCAGTAAGAAAAGTAACATTACAATATTTCAAAGTATTATTTCTAAAATCCAATGAGTGATTCAATAAATCAAGTAATGTTCAGTAGTGGACCACAAGGTTTAAGATCAGCCATTGACAGTATTTCAAATATAATTCAACATTATCGCATTGAGCTCATGACACCGAACCTTGACAATAACGCATATCATATGCAAATCCAGTTGCCCCTGTACTAGGTATTATTGCCTCATACCTACAATTCTCAATACAAATTGTCCGTTAACTGGGTGGGTGCTCAAAAGGATTTGATTCATAACCCTGGACAGGGTTGTCAAACCCAATAGATCTATTAATTGTACTAGAATTTACACCGCGGGTAATTAACGGTTCATGAGATTAGGGACTTTGGCAATAGAGACTCATTCAGATAATTTCATAATTGGTTGATGCATACACTTCAAGCACTTGAGTCCCATTTAAAATAAATAGTGTGTTCAAAACTCACGATTTTCATATATAGGAATTCAATGATTTCAAATCATGTAGTAAGCAAGTAAAAGATTTAGTAAAAATAGTCATGTAACGCTTAAGTAGTAGAATTCAATAAGTTGGCTTAGTAAAACGAGCATGTATTCTCACCCTGAAAACAGTTTATGAAAACCATTAAAAGAGAAAAGGTGGGGCTATGAACTCACCAAGAAGCAATGAAGATCAGAAGTAAAATGGATCTTCAGACGAGCAGGAAATCTCTAGGTACCATCTAAAAGACGTGACGCGACTTAGTATGATAAAGAAGATCAATACATAAAAGTAGATCAAGTGATCATGAGATATATTTCTGAGATATGCATGTCATTGCACTAGGACTTACCCAAACTATTTTTGCTCTAATATTGGTGTGTACCCTGGACTAATATTAGATAAAACATCTATTTAGTTCCGTCCCTCAATTCTTATTTTATTATTTATTACTTATACGTTTTCAATTTCAAGACAAGTCGTAAGTTTTCAAATTCTGAAATTAATTCAACTTCATGGACCTCTATCTCCTAATCCATGAATGATAAAAATACAGTACCCTCCAAGTCGAATAAAATTCATTACAATCCTAACTATCTGCATTACAAATTTTAGGTACACACTAAGTATGTTTCTACGGTTTTGGTCGTATCTCGACCATCCGAAAGAGTTGTGTTCCATCCAACTCACCACTAGGACTAGAGATATTAACCTATTCATTCATGTAAATAACTAGTAGGCTTTAAGCCAAAACTATTCCATTATGTCATAAACTATCTGCGAAACTAGATTCAATGACCCGTTTTGATTAGTTTCATAAATTTGGGCGTATCTAACTCATCCGGAGGAGATACGACTCCATCCAATTCACCATATGGACCTTAGATTCTAATATATCCCTTTATGTAATGATACTGTAGGCTCTAAGCTAAAAATATTCCATTAACATACAAACTATCTGCAATTCACCCATTTAGACTAGTTTTACTAAATTGAGCGTAACTTGATCATCCTGATAAGTTATCGCTCCATACAAAGTACCACATACACCTTGTTTGTTTCTCTACCCAAACAAGTCATAAAATCCTAGGCCTTAAGCCAAAAATAATGTGTACCAAGTCAATCTTGCTACTGATCTAAAACAGTCCCTATAATCTACCTCAAATTCCATCTAAACATCAAATCTAACACTATCCAATACCATGCAATGCCATATAAACCTCTTATACATATCTCATACATCAAAAACTCCATGGTCACGATATATCAAAATCAAGATCAATCAAGACCATGCATGTAGACAAAATATAGAAATCAAACACATGCATTAGTATAAAAATTAATCAATAAGGAAGATTTAAAACATACTTACAAACATAATAGAATGGAAAAAATGATCAAACAAAACCCCCCATGTGTTTTCCCCTTTATTTCCGAAAACAAACACCCATTCAATTTACCAAAACTCTAACTTTTATGATTCAAAACCTTGTAAAATACCTTGCATTTAAACCCTTGATGCTTCAATTGTACCAAATATCAATTAAATCTTCAAAATCAAGAACTTAAGAGAAAACCTTGTATGGTTGATTTAATCTTCAAAAGGATGATGAGGTTTAATATAGTAATGATTTGGAGTAGATTGGAAGTGTTTAATTGAATTTTGGTGGTGATTGATGGTGGTTGTGGTGTGAGATCGCGTCGCGTGTCACATACACAGAGATGGTAATTAGGGAGGGTCGAAGTCCCTATTTTTAGCGGTGTTGAAATGTTGTGATGTGAAGTTTAATTTAAAAGACTTTGAGTTGTATTAGGCTTTATATAGGGAAGGGATTTTATCTTGTTACTTCTAAAATTATAAGGAAAAAAAAAATAAATAAGCGACATGATTTCTGTGTGGGCTTATGTAGCCGACCAAAGAAAAGAGAGGGGGATTTTGGAAATTTTTGTTTTGTCCATTAATTGTTATTTAGACCCAAAACATTTAATTAAAATGTAAAAAGTGTAAAAACTCTATTTTCAACACAATTTTGGCAAAAACAAACTAGGAAAAGCATCCAGGATAAATATAAAATAAGATGTAATTTAGAGAAAATAGGATTTAAAATTAAAGATAAAGCTAAGTATGAAAAGAGGAAAACCAAGAAAGATATAGAATAATTAAGCTTTCGAAGCTAAAATATGAAATTAATGGATTTCGTTCCTACGAACGCTAAAAACGATAAATAACCAAAAAGCCAGATACATAAATATCTAAAAACGAACTCAAAAGATTTTTTATCCAAGTCGAAACGAAAAGCATAAGAAATAAATTCTTAAATCTTAAGAAATGTTACATTAATCTACCCATTAAAGGGAGCGCCGCGTCCTCAGCTCAATTCGCCTTACTACGTCTTCGTTATTCTTGTCACACTTAGGCGAGGATATACTCAGGGTCCCGTCGAGGTTTCCAACGAAAATAGAATGAACCACAAAGTAAAGCATGAAACATAAAATATTGGCAAAACGTTCATAAGCAGATACCAGGATTGAATGTCATAAGAAAGAATTCTTTCAAGGGAGGAAAAATATATGCTCAACGAAAAGCATCTTAGATAAACGAAGAATTTAACATAGTCATTTCAATTCTTGGAAGAGGTTAATGTTCAATACTATTACAGCTTATCAAGTTTGCGGCAGACGAAACACATTCGATGAAAAAAAACCATTATACCAAATTACAGTTTGAAAGAGTTCATCAAGCCCAAAGAATTGATTCGTATAGACGCCAACGTACGCTATGTCGAAAACAAACAAGCCCACGATCCATGTCACAATATTGTCACTTACATAAACGAAAGAAAAGCATCCAATCCATAAATAAGTGAAGAATTATGAACTACTGGTTCGAACGGTTCTTATAATTTCCTTATTCACTTATTCAAATGAAGAAGCGTCCGAATTCATTTCAATTAGATAATTATAAATCATCCAACTTAAGTATGGCCGACACAAAACACAATATCAAAACAAGACCAAAAGCTACATTAAGTAAAAAGGGGTGTCTCCTTGACGGCATGATTCTTCAAAATCATAAGAAGTGACGAGAAGAATAATGACACGTTAGACAATCTAACTTCAAGGTAAGTGCCAAAAGACGGCATGATCCAAGGTGACAAGATAAAGTCGTACTCCCATCAACTAAAAGATTTCAAAATGATGGATTACGAAACAACATATGTGATTCAAAAGCATAGGAAGAGTGTTCAAACGTGGAGTCGAATGTTAAAATAACCAGTGGAATTGACAAACTATGCTGTCTGCCCTTTACAATCTGACTTAATGGACCTATATTTCAAAATTCATATAGGTAATAAATTGCACGCCGTTTTTGACCTAAACAGGATGTTAGACTCTGTTATGAGATTATATGATAATATCAAAGTGATTACTGAGCCTAAGTGAAGTTATATTTTATCATGCATGTGCCTAAAATCTGTTTATTTAAAACGTTTTCTTGGTTATATCGTTTTTAGCATAATTCCATTTTATAAACTTGTTTGAACCAAATGTAAAGCCCATATTGTTTATCTAAATCCTACAGGTTTTAATTGGAGAATGGGGCACTTAATATGAAAATATTGGTCTCAAACTCATTTTGAAAATCTGGGCACAATTTATGATTAGTTTAGCCGTCTTAGTCGTAACTCATTCATTCGGAATGGTTACGGCTCTATCCAAAGCCCCACATACACCTTGTATGTTGACCTACCCAACTATGTACTATGGTTAAATGCTATGTAAAAAAAAATTAATTCAAAATCACATCAAACTTTACCCAAAAAATTTCCGAAAGTAGGCAAAACGAGACCAAAATAGTCACAATTAATGAATTACTCTTTTATATATGGATGGCGGTGATCCCGAAGATAAGCGTAAGAATTTGAGAGGAGAGTATCTCATATATGTACGAGTATCCATATATAATACTGGTATTGACGTTCGAGGGAGAAAGTAAGAAAACAGGAAGTACGCGATAATTGGAATGGTCAGCGTATATATAACCGACCAATATAAAGAAACTAATATGACGTCTATAAGATTGACGTATGAGAGCAATAATAATACGGATTATATTATTCATTATTAATATAATAGCAATAAAGATGCAAAAGGAAGCATATAAGTTACCTGGGAGCAAGCAAGCGCGGATATCTGATAATGATGAAGGACTCTTAATTTTTTTTTTTGAAAAACGGTTATAGTCTAGGATTTTGAAAACGACCTAGTTCGCTATAACGAGTGCTCTGATACCAATCTGTAACACCCCCATAAAATCACAACAATGCAGCGGAATACCACTTGGGGTGCTACTTCATAGTATAAAGTACAAGTTACAGAAAACGATCTCAAAAGAGACGTTTAATAAAATGTCACATTCAATTTAAATAAATCAGAGTAAATTCAGGTCCCAATAATTTGCTTTTAACAAGATTTGCAAGAGTTTAAACGTGACTCCTTTGTATATTTTAATAATAAATGGTTGTGGAATGTGAAGAAAAAAAACCAGTCTATTATGTTTTGATATCGCGCGCTCGATTGCTCCAATGCTCAGCTATCTATATTAATAACCTGAGAAAATACATGCAAAAACGTCAACAATAATGTTGGTGAATTCATAGGTTTAAGTAAAAGCAGTGTTGAAATAATTTAAGAAATATTTCAGAAGAAAAGTAGCGTTTCAACATTCAAAGTATTATTTCCAAAATCCACAACAACGCAACGGAATACCACTTGGGGTGCTACTTCATAGTTCATACACACAAGTTACAGAAAATGATCTTAAAAAAGACGTTTAATAAAATGTCACATCCGATTTAAATAAATCAGAGTAAATTCAGGTCCCAATAATTTCCTTTTTAACGAAAGTTGCAAGAGTTTAAACATTACTCATTTGTATATTTAAATAAAAATGATTATCGAATGTGAAGAAAACTGAGTCTTTAAAGTTTTGATATCCGCGCGACTCGAATGCTCCTAATGCCAGCTAGCAATATAATAACCTGAGAAAATACATGCAAAAATGTCAACAATAATGTTGGTGAATTCATAGGTTTATGTAAAAGTAGTATTAAATTAATTCAAGTAATATTTCAGTATGAAAAGTAGTGTTACAATATTTTAAAGTATTATTTCCGAAATCCAAGTAGTGATTCAATAAATCAAGTAATGTTCAGTAGTGGACCACAAGGTTTAAGATCAGCTAGCGATAGTATTTCAAGTATAATTCAACATTATCGCATTGAGCTCATGACACCGAACCTTGACAATAATACATATATACTAGGTATTATTGCCTCATACCTACAATTCTCAATACAAATTGTCCATTAACTAGGTGGGGTGCTCAAAAGGATTTGATTCATACCCTCGGACAGGGTTGTCAAACCTAATAGATCTATTAACTGTACTAGCGTTTACCTTACGGGTAATTAACGGTTCATGAAATTAAAGACTTTGGCAATAGCGACTCATGCAGATAATTTCATAATTGGGTCAAGCATACCCTTCAAGCACTTGTGTCCCATTTAAAACAAATAATGTGTTTAAAACTCATAATTTTCATATATAGGAATTCAATGATTTCAAATCATGTACTAAGCAAATCAAGCTTTTGTAAGTTTTAAGTAAAAAACCATGTATCACACATTTATTAAAAGTGATGTAGTAAGCAAGTAAAAGCTTTATTTAATAAGCAAGCCAAAGCTTTAGTGAAAACAATTCATGTAACGCTTAAGTAGTAAAAAGAAACATTTTACTTAGTAAAACAAGCATGTATTCTCACCCCGAAAATAGTTACGAAAACCATTAAAAGAGCAAAGGTGGGGCTATGAACTCACCGCGTATAGAAGAGACGAGAGCAATCGAGAAATCAAAAACCAACGAGAAGACTCCAAGAAATTAGCCGGGACCTACATCATAAGTCGCGACATAATATTATAAAGTATTCCAAGAATTATGCATATTTATTCAATAACTAGTTTACAAAAATGCAAGACATGTGCAACACCGAGTCGGGTCAAAACTAAAGTCTTTTTCTAATCCATATGGATGTATAACCTGAAGACATACTCCATTATGCATCTACTAAGTCTAGGCCCTTAATCCTTATCGTAACCACACATGATCACACTTTCCGCTTTTCCAATCCTAGACGTAAAAGTCTATTTTCTGGTTTGGGTCAGATTCATGAGAGCATTGCTCTCAAACCATTAAGGCTATGAATATGAGGCTTGAACCTCTGGAAATCCCTTGGAACCTATTTTCCAGAACACTAAGCCAATCATTCCAATTGTTTACCATTTAAGAGAAAAGTTCATTTTACTAACTGAAACTCAAAATAGAAAACTTATTTTCCAGATTTTAGTCATTTTCTTTTAATCATATCTATTTATCTATGATAGGTATTAATGTGAAGTTTTCTCCCTTGGAAAACCACATGAGTCTAGTTTTCAAAACATTTGGCCAATCAATTATACCATTCACCAATCCATGGAAAATGGATTTTTATTAACCGAAGGTGAAACCAGAAAGTTGGCTGAACTTCTATCCCTTACGGAAAAGTGCATAATTCTTAATATAAAATAGCTATGGACATGAGGCCAAGGGCTGGAGTCTTTCTTATGTGTCTAGTACTGATTCATGCCTTAAAACCCAGACCTTTAGTTCCAAAACCTAGAGGTTAACACGTTTTATATTCGAAGGTCCAGATTTTCCCTACAATCGTAATTTGACCATAACTCCTTCATCCGGAGGAGTTGGTTGAGCATTCAACTCACCACATCAAGCCCTAAGTGTCTATTATCCAAATATAAATTAATATCAGTACAACAAGCCAAAAAGGTTGAGAAAAAGGGTCGACAACCTGCTGTTATCAAAATAGTCCGCAAAATCTACTCCTAACTCCATCACAAACACTTTCAAATCCCTAATTAACTCACCACAAGGCCACTAGTCATCAAAGTGAATCATCTAACACCTATTTTACATCACTTATCCCACTTAATCAAGATCAACCATAATCATGACTTGCATGTTCATAAAAACCAATAATCAAGGACATGCATTCCCTAGAAAATCAAAACAATAAAAGAGAGTTTAAGAAAAGTATTTTGAACTTACAATAGGATGGTTTAAAAGATCAAACACAAACTTTAGAGGGGTGTGTAGGGGCTACCGAAAACACACAAGATCAAACCAAGAGAAACCCTAACTTTTAGTTATCTAATAACTTGCAAAAACCCTTGATTATAAACCCTTAATTATTCAATTGTACCCAATTTGATTATAACCCTAAAAATTAAGATCTTCAAAATCAAAATTTTGAGAAAAACCAATTGCATGTGGTTTGATCTTTAGAAGGATGATGGGGGTTTATGTTGGAATGATTTGAGAGTAGATTGGAAGAGATTTAATGATTGTTGATGGTGGTTTTGGTGTTTTTTGTGTGTGTGTGTGTCGAACAGAGAACAAGAAGAGGAGAAGGAAACAAATTTTTTTTATGATCTTTGTGTGTGTGTTTGGCTCGGCTTATACATAAAAAGGGGAGTGGGCTTCCTTTTTATAACAATTTTTATTAAAGTAAACTTGGGCTTGGTTCATGGGTTGGATAAAAAAATTAAGGGTGTTTGTTTTGGGTTGTGGCTGCCGAGCAACAAGAGTGAAAGAGTGGGCTTCGGCCCACCTTCGTTAAACGTTTATACATCTGTTAATCTCGAGCCCAAACACTAATCTAGGTCGTTAAATTTCAATTTTTAATAAAAACAGGATTTTTGTCTCAGTTTCGGCCAAACATAAATAATAGATGAAAAATACTAAAAATTAAAATAATTAAGCTCGCAAGTCTTAAAATAAGCATTCGTTGATTTCTCAAACGCTAAAACAGATAAATATCTAAATCACGGCGCACAAATAATTAAAATTGACGATTTTTATTAAGTCGAGCAAAAAGAATAAAAATGATTTCTACGAAAAATTAGAAAATACAAATAGGGCTCGGTCTAAACATTGATCTTAAATTCGGGTTGTTAAAATTGTCATCACAGCTTTGTACCAGCCAAGAGTCGAACCGAGGTATGTACCATTGGTGCCATGTGTTTGAATTCTATAGTCTTATATTTTTAGCTCTCGGTCTTAGAATTCTATTATATCACTAGACCAGTGGTTCATATTTCATTTATAGGTTGTCTAGTGGATCGGAGGCAAGTTTGAATAGGGAGTACTTGTTATTTTAAACTAGCCGGGTACCCGGGTGATGAGGCGGCGGGCACCCATGTGTTATATTTTTCGACGATAGTAATGTTTTTTATGAATTGCTTTTATAAAAGGAAAAAAATGTCCAACATAGGTTATTAATTGAAAATTAGCTTTTTTCCTTATGAATTTAGTAACATTATAAAAAACTTTTATAGCAATGCACCCGCACGTTACGGCGACGGGCACCTTGTAATCAAAATTTTTGTTAAGCGATTATATGTTTCTCACAATGCTAACTTTACGCATGCCAATAACTTTAGGGAACAGCTTTACCGCATACTATTTCATAATAAAATGGCAGAAAACCCGTGCATCACGGTGCAACAACGATGCTAAAATGGTGGTCACCATTACTGCTAGTTGTTTTAGACGTACAATATTATATAACATTTAAAAATAGAGAGTAGCAATTTTAGCGCCATTTGGTAGTGTCTATATTGCTAAGTTGTGGTCGTAAATAGTTGTATGTTGCATGGTCGAAAAAGGTGGTGTCAGAAAGTCTAACTACGTAAAAGACTTGTTTCTTTGACCCGCTGATACGACCTTATTATGGGTAGTATCGGATAGTAACACAACTTCATGCATGTGCAAGCTCCTTAAGAAGATAGAGAGAAGAACTAGAGATATTTGGATCATAGACACTTATGAGTTAATCTCACATGACTCCAATACATAGCTTAACACAAATCCAACACTTATCCTAAACCTAATAAACTAACACTTATCCTAAACCATGGGCGTAACACTCCCCACTCCTTTAAAATCTATGCTGTCCTCAAGGTGTTGTCTTGAAAAATCTTGATTCCGAAATTCCAAATTCTTTCTTGAATAAATATTGTTTCCAAAGCTCGTATACTCCCAAACTCCCGTTGTCCCGGACCTCGCTACCAAAATCTGCTACATCACTATTGATTTTGACACCAATTGATCGTACCGAACCATGTTGATCTTCAACTATATAGAAATCATCCATATGGACCATAATAATTTGACCCAATATTTGACCTTCAGTTAACATAATGAACTCGTCTGTTTGTGAAATAAACTCCTTCCGCACAAAATCTGGACGCAACAAATTCAACTCATCCTCATCCATCAATAGTTTTTTGAAAGAAAATATTGGTCACCAGATAAGTATGAATCCTCTTCTGCAAATGACTGATCATCATCCTCATTTTTGACCCAATATTTGAGCTTCAGTTAACATAATGAACTCGTCTGTTTGTGAAATAAACTGCTTTCGTATAAAATCTGGACGAAGCAAATTTAACTCATCCTCATCCATCAATATTTTTTTGAAAGAAAATATTGGTCACCAGATAAGTATGAATCCTCTTCTGCAAATGACTGATCATCATCCTCATTTTTTTCTGTCCCATTTTCTTGTGTACTTTTACTATTTCTGTGATTTGATTTTCTTTTTCATTATCATTAGGTAGTTAATTTCATGAGCTAGGAAACCAGCTCATCTTTATAGTTTTCTCATATATGCCAACATCATCATGGTTGGTATCCATCCCCCCATAGGCTTCAGACACTTGTTGATCTTCAACATTCCTGCCTTCTTCATCTTTAACGTTTTTGATCTCTTGATCATCAGCCTTTTTCACTTCTTGTTTATCATTTACGTTAGGGTCTTCTTCATCAACAATATTATTATTTATTGACTGCTTGATTACTTTCTCCTCAAAACGGGCCTCGATAATACGGCTAAGGAAATTTCTCCTTAAAGTTGTTTGGCCTTGCCCACAACAGTTCTATTGTAACGTCAGTTTAAGTCCAAAATAAAAATGATTAAGTAAAGATCATAATCTCCGTTTACTCGATTTTTGTAAAGTATCTCAAACTCATTATGGTTTTCGGCCACCATACCCATTTGCAAGAGCTTAGATAGTGCGTCTTTGGCGTCCGGATCCCTGTCGCCCGATGCCATAAACAATACTCTGACAAACAATAACTCAAAGTATAGTATTAAAAAATTATTGATGAATAGTTCTAATGAATAGTATGTGGTAAACAATACCGATGAACAGTACGCGGTAAACAATAATTCCGGTGAATAATGTTCGATGAACAGTAACATTTTTTTATTTGAACCCTGATTCGGTAACCCTCTCAACAAGGACTTTTAATGGAAGCACCAATTGATACGACCTTGTTAGGTTTAGTATCAGATAGTAGCACCACTTCAAGCGTGTGCAAGCTCTTTAAGAAGATAGAGAGAAGAACTAAATATATTTTGTTCTTTAACTTGATTGATTCATTGATTACATTATGAAACCGTAAATAGACACTTATGAGATAATCTCACATGACTCCAATACATATCCTAACACGACTCCAACATTTATCCTAAACCTAATAAACCAACACTTATCCTAAACCTTGGACGTAACACTTATCCTAATTCGGTAGCCCTCTCAACGATGACTCTTAATGAAAGCACCAATTAATACGAACTTGTTAGGGGTGGTATCGGATAGTAGCACCACTTCAAGTGTGTGCAAGCTCCTTAAGAAAATAAAGAGAAGAACTAGAGATATTTTGATCGTTAACTTGATTGGTTCATTTATTATATTATGAACTAGGCAAAGCATTGTAAATAACCATTTTAGCTTCGTTATTTTTCGCAAGCTTCTTTTTAAGATCGTCACTTTGTTTTTCAAAAGGGATAACCTCATCTAATTTGGTTTCCAGATTTTGTTGAATAGGTTGAAAATCACCGTTGGTAATAACATGCCAAAGATCAAGATCTTTTGATTTAACATATGTCTCGAATCTATTTTTCCAATACATAAAACTATCACTTTCAAAAAGTGGTGGTCTTTGCATGGATTGCCCTTCTAGATATTTGTCGGAATCTATAGATCGATCCAAGCTTTAAAATACAATATATTTTAAAAATCTTGAGTGACCTTGGCTTATGATACCAATTGTGGAAACTAGAAGGGGGGTTTGAATATTTTACAGGTTTGTTTTACGTTTTAACAGTTTGCTTTCAAAAATACTTAGATTCAAGTTGTATGTTCAACCAATCAACAATATGAATCAACAATGTAAATATCTAAACTAATGCTAAATAACAATCACAACAATATAAAGAGATGAGAGAAGGAACAATCAAACCAAGACACCAAGATTTATAGTGGTTCGGCTACGAAGCTCTTCTTTTCCCTACTCTACTCCCCGAGTATCCTACTCGAGATTTCACTATGTCAACAAGCTCCCTCAGGCGGAGAAAACCGTTTATACGTCACTTACATTATTTTCCGACACTAAGCTGAATGTCAAGTCCTAATCTTAGCTAGAACCAATCTACCACGTCACAAACACTATACAATCACAAAATCTACACCATTGAATTTACACACAATCTAAATCACATAATTACACAAGATAATTACAATAGAGATTTGATACTTAGAAGAAAAGATGAGAGATCACTAAATAACAATTCGTTTCTTGACGAATACGAATGTTCTTCTCTTGCACTTGATACAGAAGAAGAGATTAGATCACTCGAAACAAGATCTAACAATGTTAGTGATCAAGAGATTTAGTAAGAGAAAGAAGGTTTTTAGAGAGAGAAAGAAGACTAAAAAAATTCGTGCAAAGAGGTATGTTTTTCTGCCAGAATTAGTGCAGTATTTATAGCCAGCGAATCCAACGGTCATCTGCTGACGGTACCGGCGGTCCCAGATATATTTGGGGGCCGCCGTGCCTATAAGGGGGCCACCTAGTAGACTCCGCTCCTGTTTTTGTCTTTTTGTGGGGAAGGTTGTATCTGGTATGGAAGCTTCCATTTTGGGGGGAAAATTTGAATTTCAAATTTAAGTTTTAAATAAAACTTTTCTTTTAATTAATAAATATTTTGTATATTTATTTTTGTGAAAATACTTTTGTAAAAATGTGATGGTTAAGAAAAAAATATTTTCTTGATCACTAATCATGCTTAATGATTTGTTTGTGCATACCTTAAGTGATCACTAATCTTATAAATGGAATTTTACGATTAATAATTTGTAAACGTTTATTTTTATCGTAAACGTTTTTATATTTTGTTATTATCAAAACATTGAGAGGTCGAAAAATGTAAATAACGTGTTTAGACATTATTTGTATTAACAGGTAATATGAAGACTGTTACCGATGGTATCCTTTTTACACACTCGCGTTTCCCTAGACGTATATGCCAATTTAATATCTTATGGCTAGTTTTCTAAAGCCTAACGCGCACATCTATCACAAGAAGCAACATTAAAAGGATATACAATCTAAGTTTCATATAATCATAAGTAAATACAAATGAGGGTTTAGCCTAGCATGTTATAAAGAAAGCAAGAACATAAATTAATCAAACAACACATAGACATATTGAATGATTAATGATAAACAATCTTATTTGATTAAAACATAGATTAATGTCAGTTACAATAGGGTTTTGAGTGGGGGGCATTATAAAAAAAGCTCAAAATAAAAAAAATACACTATAATATCATTTTTTTGTCTAGACATAGAGGGCACCGCCCCCAACCCTAAACCATAGGTCCGCCCCTGGACTTGACACCACTGCCCTCTTTGAGTTATAAGAGTTTGATCCAAGATTATCGACTAAGTCATAAGGTTTTTTAGATTACTAGCTAAGTCATAAGGTTTTTGTTTTTTTATTATTTGTGTTTTATTTGGTTAAATGTGTGACCCCGAAGTGTCTTATAACTTGAGCAATGGGAAAACACAATACAAAAAGTGCGCCACAGTGTAGCGTGGGTTTCCAAAAACATGGTTTACACTAAAGATGATTCTTAAAAGATATGCACTTGCATATTATGCCGTAAGTATGTCCGCCCATGGTTGAGCCTATTTAGGAGGTGTTTCTTTTCCACTTAATGAGTGGGTCCAAACTCTTATTTTATTTTAGGGTTTTCCTAACTTGTGCCTTAGGGGCACAAGATAAGAAGCTAGGGACCCACATAAAAGTACGTAATGGTACATAGAGACCCACTTATAGGTCCTTGTGTACTTTTTTATACCTTTCTATGGGTCTCTATGTACTTTTATGTACTTTTTTGGCTTCTTATCTTGTGCCCCTAGGGCACAAGTTAAAAAAACCTTTTATTTTAGTGAGGAGGTCCACAAAACCCTCATCTCTTAATAAAGTTGCTAATCTAGATATTTTACCAACCCACTTGATTTAGTAAACAACCCTTTCGTCTATTATCTCTTTGCAACTACACATCAGGGTGTGCCAACTTCAAACCACATAGCTAGTTATTTGTCATATAAATCCAATTTACAATTAAATAGGAACCAAACAATTTTGTTTGAAGGACATAGTTTATGTATGTGCGGTTGTCTATAAAAAGGAGAGAACTAAAGTTATGGGTGATGATTTAAAACGTGTTCGGGCTTGAGGGTTGGTGGGTCAAAAACCTTCAACCTTAACACGACCTGTTCAAAATTTTAGGCCAGGCTTGTCAACTCTAACTTGTTTACGCCCAAGGTTATAAATCATGTGAGTCGTGGCGTGGCGGCATGTTCAAGCCTCACGCCTTAGCTGCCAAGGCGAAGCCTTTGCATTTTTAATGTGTGGCTTAAGGCGGCACAAAATATGAAAATATTTATATATTTATATCATTTTCATATATATATCGAGTTTACAAAACGTTGTACATAATGAATAATGTTAAGAAACTACCCTTACATGTAATTTTCTTCATTTAAAAAAAATATTTTTTTATTGGAGTTGGATCCAAAAAACCCGCCAAGCCTCACGCCTTAGCGCGCCTTTTCACGCCTCATATCATGCCACACCTAGAGCTAACGCCTTGGTCTATTTCAGAACGTAGAGGTCACGCCTCGCGCCTTAGCGGCACCTTGTGTGACAACCGATAATTTCAGGTTAACATTTATTCATAAACCATAACGTTTTATTCTAAACAAGTAAACAAAAGACTTTACACATAACCGTAAAGTTATCACGCACATAACGAGAACCATCTTTGGGTGTTTTACGTCGTGAACTACCACTTTAGACTAAGGTTTAGTACGTTAAGCAAGCACATTAGCATTCTCATAATCATTTTTAGGAATCAAATGCATTAAACTTCATTGTCTACACATGATTTCCATTCTTATATCTTTGTTTACATAGATGCATGCACAACATACCCAACATAAGTCAACACCTTTTGACGTGGAGTGTTGCAAACCACAAAAGTTTTACAATCCTCCTAGGCAAAGTACCTAATCGTTGCAGTGTACTATAGGCAAGACTCAGTGGATTGATCGTTCTCTAGGGGAATAGAGGTAGGTTCGAATTGTATAGGCAAGTTAAAATCTCGGGTTTTTTAAGGAGGGTTTTTATTAAACTAAACTACAACTAATCTAATTATCCAAGAAAAGTAAAATTGGCGGGAACTCTTATAGGTAAACAATTGTGCTCACTTAATCATGCATTACTCCCAGTTGATTCCTCTAACCCGTTGCCCATCACCCGCGTTAGTGTAATGTGTAAGTATTCCCTTTATTCAATTGCGAATTGGTCAGTTTCACGTCTACGTTATCACCTAAGTAGGCAGCTCTTGTCCAATGCCTTCCCACTCAATAGTTAAACCATGTGCAATAAATACTTAATTAGCTATCTTCCCAAACGTGAGGGTTTTACTTAGTTCTAATCGCGTTTTGCTAGATGTCTATGCTAATGTAATATCTTATAGCTAGTTTTCTAATGCCTAACGCGCACACCACTAACAAGAGGCAACAAATTAGAGTTCAAAAACTAAGGGTGTGTTTGTTTCATTAAGATGTTTTAGGTCTGAATCTGACTACCACATCTTATTGGTAAGAGGTGGCTATAAAGTCTGAATCTGAATGAAATAATGTTGTTTGTTTTTTTATAATTGTCTGAATGGTTTTAATTGTCTATTTTAAAGTATATAATAAACTATAGAACGTGAATACGTAATTTAAATGTATTTTTAAAGATAAATATTTAGGAAAAATGTTTCAATATTGAAATTCACAAACATACGATTTTGATTCACCCCAATCAACAAACATATCACTTTGATCCTCGGTCTCACGAAAATTGGTACCATAGTCATATCCTTATACAATTTTATGACCCAAGTGTAACCTTTATCAAATTTTTAGGCCCAAAGAATTAAGCAAAACCAATTCAGCCCAAACTAATTACCTAGAGTGTTATAACCCTAACTACTCTCATAAAATACGCCTCCCACTTTTTTATTCACAGTTCCCACAAATGTTAAGCATATACCACAAATGTCTTTCTTCAATTTATATTTGCACTAGTTTTTGTTAAAATCGAATCACCAAAACACTACTCTTTTATTTTCTTGTTGTTCGAACGTGAACACGAACGCAACGTATCTAAGATCTTGTAATGAGGTATCGGGTAAGGTTTTTGTATCTCAGGTATCTTATGGTATCTAGTTATTTGTAACATGTAACATTGTTTCCTCTAGATCGATGAAAGGTTTATACTTTATATAGATCTTTAACCTTTTAAAGATCGATGATGAGATGTAAAAGTATCGATGGATAAATAAGATCTATAATAGGGTTACGAGGGTGTTAGACGTATTCACCGCCTCTTACCCGAGTCAGAGGGAATATGTCTGCCCGTCTCTGAATGAAAGGGAAAAAACAAACAACAAAAATGTATGCCCACCTCTGACTGGTAAGAGTCAGAGCCTAGTCAGACTTTTTTTTAAAACAAACACACCCTAAGTTTCATGCAATCATAAGCAAACACATATTAAATTTAGCCTAACATGTTAACAAGAAGAAAAGAAAAGCAATTAATCATCAAACACATAGACTTATTTGAATGATTAAATATTGAATTACTTATCTTCAAACCAACATGAGAGTATGTAAGTACAAGGGACATAAAAAGCCCTAAAGTCGTCTATAGTGGCTGCACAATAGCTCTCCAAATTTCCACACATTGATTATGAAAACAAAGGGTTTGTATATATAGGAATTGGGCTCTGACGGCGTCACTGGGGTTTTGTGACGCCGTTACCCCGTCGAATCCCTTTAGGGTTTCTTTAGTCGGCAACTTCTGACATCGTCATATCTTCTTGTGATGTCGTCAGTTAGCAATTGTGATGGAGTCAATAACTTCTTGTGACGCCGTCTCCACTCACTAAGGTGATGCGTATTTTCTTTTAAAATATATTTTTATCAAGTTTTAAATTTATAAAACTCGATCTACCTAACGACGCACTAACGGGCAGAGAACCCGATCATCTGGAGGTAGCTTATCCAAGTTTGCATGATTAATTCTAACTATCCCCAAAACATAACTAAAAACCTATTTAATATTATTAACCCCCACTAAAAAGAGTTCTTGGTGCTTTTTAAGGATTGAGTATTAAGTGCGGTGACCGGTCGTTCATACACCAAGGTAAGGAAGTTAGTGATCCTCCCTATAACCATTGGATCCCATATGACAAATAATCTATTAATCGGGCAAGCTAGTCACAGAAACCACCCGTACTACCAAAAACTATGGTTACACGATAGTTAAGGAATATCTAACAAAACCATAATCTAACAGGAAATAAACATCATAACAACAGTAATTACATAACTAGGCCAGCACTTTAAGTGCTTAGCCGCTCATGGTAAGGTAACACAATAAGAGATAGAAGAAATCATATATTGAAAACTCATAATTCTTACAGGATTCACTTTTGAACGATTAAATACAAAAAGTAAGTAAAGTGTATCTCCCTTAGAACTCCAGGTTGGATTACTTGCGAAGGTTGGAAGCCTTTTCGCCCTCTCCAATTGATTTGGAGAAGTGATGTCGGATAGCTTGAATGAGCCTCTATTTTAAAGATATGAACCTGTTACGGCGTAAACCAATAAAGGTTGACACCGTAACCATAAAGGTGTTATGTTGTAACCCAACAAACACAGGCATTCCATATTTAAGCATTTGTTACGGTGTAACCAGATATGGTGTTACGCTGTAACCTTCATATTACTTCCATATGTACGTGATCTTTATTCCATATTTGTGGATCTTCATGGTTACGGCGTAACTAGATAAGGTGTTACGCCGTAACTATAAGTTTGACGAGATTTCCTTCCAGATATAGGATTACGGCGTAACTAGATATGGTGTTACGCCGAAAAAGGTCAACCTTCCTGATCTTCGTATATGCTTAATTTATGTACGGCGTAACCATTTTTGGTTATGTTGTAACTTCTTTTAGAATTTATATTTTAAGTCCTTTTTCTCTTGTTTCTTGTTACTTTCCTATATTTTACCTGAAAACTACAAAATAGCAGAAAATGTCTCGTTTTCGAGTGTTAGTGAAACATTTGCAGGCATTTTGCCACCAAAAAGTATTAAATATTTGATGTTATCAAATATCCCCCCAATTGACTTATGCTTGCCCTCAAGTAGAACCTATTAAAATATTTCATAAAAAGATTTCTCAAGAATAACTTCAAGAAATGAATTTATAAAACTCTTATGCTAGAAAAATCAAAGCGAACACAATCACGAAAAGGTGGATAAAAAGTCACTCAGCTCCTCCCACTAGTCCCTAAAGTGTTTCATTGTTGGTGATCGCTTCAATAGCAACAGTCATAGCATGTATTCTAATCACAAGCTGAAAGTACAACCAAGTTTGCACCAGTTAGAATTAGTGTCTAAATAAATCTAAGGCAACAAGGGTAATTAGGATTGATTTAGGGTTAATAGACATGGGATACACATTTAATGGTTGTTAATAAAAACACAAAACAAATAGTCTAAAATAATCTAAGGTTGTCGTAACTAGCTACTGTCCATCCATGGGTCCAAGAGTCAAAGTCTGAAAATTTGATCTTCAATAATGGGCTACTAGCTCCATTCTTCATAAGTATCGGTATAACTTGGTGTAATAATGGGCTACTAGCTCTATTTTACAGAGATGTTTTGGTGCAATTATGGGCTACTAGCTCCATTTTTTTTTTGCACCATCTTTACATTTTTAGCACATGGGTGGCCTTTTTGTTGCACCCTCTTTTCTTCATGGTAAATATGCAAATGCTACAGGGGTTTATATCTTTAATTATTGCCCCTGCAACATTCGATATTACACGTACATCCCCCCACTTGAGATAAACAATGTCAAAAGTGGTGATACATGGGGGTCTTGATATATCATAACTGATTGGTTTTCCACGAAAGTATATAATTCTCGTTTCCATTCCCCCGAACCATGGACTTAAGTAGCCAGAGATTTCAACACAAAGAAATAAAGACTACAAGGTAGGCTAAGGTGAAATGGTGTAACGAAACATTTAGAGTTGTGGTGAAAACATAGATTGGCTCAACATGGGTGATCTAGGGGTATCTCGCACTAATAATGAGTGCAACAGAAGGGTTTATCACGGGAGGTCGACAAGTCAGTGTAACAAGTCGATAAACGCACACATATAGGCTATTTGGGTGATTTCCTAAGTGTTGCCTTCTTGAACTATCTATTCCTGCTAATCAATTAGGTCTCGAAATGATGTACAGGCCAAGTTCTAAAGTCTACAATACTACCCACAACCTGAATAATTTTGGTGGAATTTTTGAGTAATTATTATGAAACGGAATATTAGGGTTAAATCTCACAAAGTAATAATAAAGGATAATGTGCATTCGGCAAAGATTAATTCTAGTTATTTAAGAAAAATTTGTCAAAATTTTTATAACTGACATAATTTTCAAAGAAAACTAGAAAATCGAAGGCAAAATATACGTCAAGTATTAATTCTACTCCCATCCCCCCACTTTATTTGTACAATGTCCCTATTGTACATTAAGGAAATGAAATAATAAGAAAAGAGTAGAATTAAGACAAGAAACTCCCCGAGCATTGCTTTAAAATTTGAAATTCAGGGGAAATCTTTATTTCTGTCGTCCCGAAATCTCTTTATCCCCTGTGATCACAGAAACAAACCCAAGCATAAAACTGTTCTATTAGAATTATGAAGTGTACATGAAATACAAACCTAACTCACTTTCGTAGGAATCACGGTTACATTTAGCATATGCAACAAGCCTTTTAAACCACTTGGTGGCCCAAGTAGACGAGTTTAGTCTCGTGAGGGTTTCCAGAGAACATACCCACAAAGTCCATTTACGTATACAAGGTTTTAGACATGTTTAAAACTTAAAATTTTAAGATTTCAAAAGGAGGTTACGGCGTAACCATAGTGGTTACGTCGTAATCAAATGGTAAATTTTTTAAGTTTTTAAGGTGTTACGGCGTAACCTTGAAATGGGTTACGTCGTAACTGTAGTGGTTACGCCGTAACTGCTGCAAATTCAGCAAGGTTACCAAATGAATATGAGTCGAGCCGGTCTCGAGAATTGCCTCTTAGCTTCTGGATTCTGTAAAACAAAGTAAGAAACATGCAAACCAACTAATGCAGAAAGAAATTGTATTAAATAAAAGATGGGTTGTCTCCCGACAAGCACTTTTGTTTATTAATGAGTCTTTAAGTTAGACCCATGCTCCTTCTACGTAACTTCGTGAACATACTTATGGCCCTCTAATTCTTTCCTAATCATAGCCTTAAATCGTGCTCCATTCACATGTCCTAATGGTACGGCTTTATCTTCATGATCAGTAATGCAAATAAAAACTACTCCTCTTTTTAAAAGATATTTTTTTTTACTTCAAAGTTTCAATGTTAACAATAAGGTGATCGTATCGGTCTCTCACCCCAATGCGCCACATTTTCGGTCCTCTCTACCCCGTAATCCGCTCGACATGCCATGCTTCATTAGTTTTCTTGTAGTTTTGTTGACATTTTTCTCATACATCGTCCAGAACATACCCCTTCTTTCCTATTCTTAAAATGTACTCATTTGATAAATGTTTAAACTCATTTTTGAACACCCTATTATATTGATCAAATCTCCTTGAATATGGATCACCAATCACCCTACATAACTCCTCCTCAACATCGTAACTACCAGAATCCCATTCAATGAACCCAACATAAAATTCACGGTCAGATTGCATGTAGGGGTTTTGGTTATGGGTGCGAAGAGCCTAATATCTTTCCTCTATCTCTCTCTCTATCAATAGTTGCATGGACAGGCCTTATAGGTACTGCTCATTTTCCTCTATTCCAGATGGTTTTGTGGTATGGAATGGATTGTTTATTATCACAAGGAGAAATGATCGATAAAAGTTGTCTATGTAAAGGGTGCGATGTTTTACTAAACTTATAGTTTTGGCTACCCATTCTGTAATATCTTTGTTTTTCTCAAACGTGTGTTGTATCATCTATTTTTCTGTTAGCCATAACTCCGAAAGAAAAAGTCAGCAAATCCCATGGGAAGCTCCCTAAGAGCGCGCGTGTGAGATCGTCTCCATCATGCTATCTACTTGCGAAAACATATCCACATCCAATTGCCCCCGTTCCGTATTTACCCCAAAAGACTCTATCTCAATATATCCATAGAACAGCCGCATAATTTCGAGTCAATGGTCCACATGTTCGGCACATCCCACAATCTCCACATTTCCATCATCATAGGTTAAATGAATGGTTTAGGCATACATGCTATCTCCTTAACTAATACCTCTTCTGTTTGTTTACAAAAACTAATTGGTTCAGCTATTTCATCATGTAGGTTAGGAGTGCCATATGACCTAGTTCTTTGTTCAAGTTTTAAGGATGCAGGGGATTCATAAGAGAATAAATCCATTCCTATTTTAAGAAGATCAAAGGTTTCCTCCTCTTGTCCAGTGTCGACCATGTAAATTTTCTTGACGCACTGGTGAGAATTTATGTTAAACTTAATTTTTTCTCTGCCTATTTCGAATAAAATTTCTTCGTTGAACACATCGATTAGGGTATGCGTTGATTCAAGGAATGGTCTTCCTAAGATTATAACATCAACAACCATTTTTATAACTAAATTACACAAAAATTCTAACGTCCTAAATTTTGCCAAGATATCGATAGTTCCTAGGGGCTCATTAGTTCCCGTGGTGTTTTCAACTATACTTGCACCTCTGAATTCATCTAAACCAAGGTATTCATAGACATTTAGTGGTATGATGTTATCCTTAGCGTCTAATGTGGTGATAGCATAAAGACTATGGTTATTAATATTAAAAAGAAGAAGAAAACTTCCTGGGCTCAGTTTTCCTTGGGTACTAGACAAGAAGCGTAGTGTAAGTGTTTGTTCGTCACAGTGTCCTACTTCACTGCTGGTAGAGGAAGATGTTTCATTACCTATGTTAGCTGTTGAGGCTTTAATTTTCTTTTTCATGATATCATCTTTCATCTCCTTTTTGATTGACTTAATAATGCTAATTAAGGTATCCTCCAGATTTTCCAATCCCTGCATACTCATGTGTTTTGTTATTTTAGCGTTTAACCATTTGTCAACATCATCCTTTTCTTCAAAGTGCTAGATGTTCGGAGTATACCCATGGTTACTTTCCTTTTGCTCACTCATGACTACTTCATCGTCGGTCATGTATTCAACATCTTCCTCCATATCTTCCGAATTACAATCGGACTAGGCGTGTGGTTGGTTAGGACCAAAGTAATGAGCAAATTCCCGGATTGGGTCATGGGTTGGTGTACTTTTGCTGAAATAGGTAGGAAGGTATGATTTAGTATTGCTAATGTGGTTCTCATTCATTTTCTTCTCGTATTCCACGTACTCTGCGATAGTCATATCTTCAATCTTTTTCAGTGCTCTTATTTTTCTGTGTGAGCCTAAGATATTGTTTCAATGGTGAGATTCTTCATGATCTCACTCATCCATATGTTTCCTAGAGATAAAAGAGGTGAGAAAAAGACATTAATAGCAAGCGCTAGTTCAAACTATACTACATATAATATTGCATAGCTCCACACACAACCAGCGCGCCAAAAACTTGAAGCATATCATCTTTCTGTTTAAAATTATATTTTATCAAGTTTTAAATTTATAAAACTCAATCTACCTAATGACGCACTAACGGGCAGAGAACCCGATCGTAGATAGTATAGAATGGTAAATCCGAGGTCGTCCCAAGAGCTAAGTTTTAAATAGTTTTAATTTGAAGTGTCGCGTTTTGAAAATGGTTTTTGAGTTGATTTAAATTAAAATTAAAAGAACAATAAAAATAAATAACTGAAAGTAAAAGGATAGGAGATATCAAGAGAGAAAATATGCTAACCTAGTTACTTCATTACTATTGTTATGAAGACATTTTTCTTGTGCAATGTCAAACTATGGTTTCATTACTGGTTTCTAAGGTCGATAGACTTGAATGTGCATATACAGTCTATCTTATACTCCTTGCGATTTCGAATCACTCCTGAATCATTAGGGAGGTAGGTTATCCAGGTTGCAGTGATTAATCCCAACTATTTCCAAAATATATCTAATAACCTATAAAAATTATTGACCCTCTCTGAAAGAGTTCCTATGTTTTTTAAGTATTGAGTGATATGTGCGGTGACCAATCAGTTCCTACACCAGGTAAGGAGTTAGTGATTGGTTCGTGGTATAGTATATATTTATATAGCAACCCTAATACAGATCCTAACCGAATGCCCTTGACCAAGGCAAAAGGTC
>BQNB010097152.1:0-25454 GCA_026074375.1 Tanacetum coccineum | reverse complement strand
GAATCTGTCTTCCCAGACATCAATACGGCGTATCCGCTCTAAACCATATGGCGTATTGAATGTCTCGACGTTGTCAGTCTTTTTATTTTTCTGCATTTTAAAACATTATTGTCAGTTCTATCTATACGGAGTATTCATTATATGATACGGCGTATTTGGCATACTGACCCGTACTCAGATACTTTTTATAGGTTTCCTATGGCGTATCCTAGTTTTGGGGTATGGCGTATTGATTTCTTGTTCAGTTTTTTTTATTAACCGTAGGATACCCGAGATAGGATCGCATGGTTTTCCTATATCTTGCTCATGACCTCGCTGGAAAGAAATCGACAACGTTGGTGGAGTATCTATTATTTAGAATTTAATGAGTGTTGTAGTCATGCTGGTATCCAGACGCATTTACAACACACATTCTTGCTCATAAACTCAACATGGAGAATCTACCGAGCAAATATCAGGGGAGTTTCTCATTCTAATTCTTTTTAATTCCATTATCTAATGTTTTATATATACAACAAGGACGTTGTATAATTCAAGTAAGGGATGAAATTAGAATGTTTACTTGTCCTAATTTTCATACTAAAATACTTAAATTATGCTCAAAATTAAAAAAAATTCAAGCATACTCTTGTGAAATTATTTGATACATAACCCGCACACAATAACCCTTGTTGGATATTGTGAGGATTTAACATATCTGTTTCCAAATGTTTACCTAAATTCCACAAAATATGAGTGTGCCGGTGATGTAGTAGACTTTAAAACTTGGCTTGGTATATCTATTTGAGACTGCAGTGATAAGTACTATGGATTTAGATGGAGTAACTTGTTTAAATTGGTAAATTTTAAGATTACACCCAAATCGCCTTTACATGTTGCTTATTAACTAACTACACCGGTTAGTTAATCTCCATATAAACCCTTTGTTTACTCTCAATTTAAGAGTAAGATACCACTAGAACAACCCGTAGAGCCAATCCTTTAGGAACTACATCAATTATTTATTTTGTTACACCTTTACACCTTAGCCTACCCTATTAGATTAAGTTTATTTTACAGTTTCTAGTTGCTTAAAGTGTAAAGTTTGTATTTCCCGAGTCTTGTGTCTATTTTGGTACGGTTGGAAGAAATTTGCACATCGCAAATGGGAATGTATATTATAGTCAAAACTCATGTATTTTTACTACCATCGCAATTAATGGTACGTCTGAAGAATGAAGTAATTATTAAAGGAATTATTATGATCGTGAAGATGGTGAAATTACACCGAGTTTCGTGGTATAATGTTAGCAAAAAAAAATCAAAAAAATTAGAAAAATCGCAACAAAAAAGAGAAGGAAAGTTTGAAGATAATCGTTTTGCAACTACCGAAGGAATTACACGAATGATCGATTATTCGTTGATACAAATCGACGATGTAGAGTATTGTATAAAGTGGAAGATATCGCCACTTGCCTTGTAAAGTATGTAAAGTATGGGATGATTGGGAAGTTGACCGTTACGAGAACGCCAACTTAGATTGTTGTTTTTTATCTATGATCAAGACGTTATAAATAGTTGTGTCTTTATCATGGTTACGTTCAGAAAAAAGTGTTTAGCAACTTGTATTTTAGACTTAATCTATTTGTTTTCGTATTTTATTTTTAAAAAAATTTTAATTCCATTCATATCATAACGTAGGTTTTACGCGAATAAGGATGTGATCGAGCATGCATGTCTATTCTGTCGTTACGGCTATGTATGCATGTCTTAACTGCCTTGTTGATTTATTACTATTGGTGAAAGTTAGAAGATCCATACCCTATATTACTCTACTATTCCTATTCTTTAGCTTATTCGAGGTGGGAGTGAGCAGTCACATGTGTCTATCCCGTCATTACTGGTGTGTATGTGTGGTCTTTGTCACCCTCCTAGAATATTGGTATCGATAGAGATTAGTTAGAGTAATCAACCCTAAGCCTTATCATATAAACCTATATTTACCTTTATAAACTTGTTACTCCTTAGCTTTAGCGGTGGAGATGTGTATCCTTGCCAAGCTTATGATAGAATACTCGTCACGGCCGAGCAAATGAGCTAATTAGTTACATGTTACCACATAGATTAGTTGAGTGATTTGAGTGTTTTCATCTTCACTTAGATAGGAAAAATATTTGTGTAAATTGATTTCTAGATGGTTATATATTCATGAGTATAGAGTGCTATACCGGACTTCTAGATCTACTTGGTCTGCTATTCTAGATCAGGTGTGGTTGAATGATTGGTCGCATACAAATTAGCGGCGTAAACATGTATAAATTGATAAAACATAAAACAAGCACTCAATGTTAAATCAGTAATCAAGATAAACCGAATAACCAAACATTCGATCTTATAATATGGCTTAATACTCCGAAGGTATTACCTTTAAAGTCATAATAAATACAAGAGTATTCATTTAGCCAGGTGAAACTAACCGAGTTAAAGAATGTTTACCAAAAACTAAAACGTACCAAAGTATATGGACACTTCACGTTGTCCTTTTTGGACTTTGAACTTCGTTGCTTGACTTCTTACTGCTCTTTTTCTCTCTAATAAATCAACTTTCATGGTTTAGGTATTGAGAATATGATAGCACACTGAAAACTATTTCTATGAGTTGTGTATTTATAAGGTCGATTTCAGGTTGGATACGGCGGTATCCAAGAGGTTGGATACGGCGTATGGAATTTCTTTAGAGTAGGGGAACCACGATTGATTTTTCCAGAATATTATATTGTTTCATTTCTTGAATACGGCGTATTGTGTTTCTAGATACGGCGTATGAGCTTATTCCTCTGTGGTATGTGGGAGTGCAGGCTACAATTACGCATATATTCCTTGATGGATAGGGTATTGGTCTCTCCAATATAGTAATCCTCAAATTATCTTCATTGTAGATCCAGATATGCGCGAAGTTGGTAACTTTCACTAATTAATCATATCACTGAATTCTCAACATAGAAACGTTTAAGGTAACAAATCTTTGCAATATTATACCATAATGGGTTAATAAATTGGGATAAATGTGCTATAAAATAGAGTATTTGATGTCATCAAATATGCCCCCACTTGAATCCTACTTGTCTTCAAGTAGCCTTTAAAAGTTTATAAAAATATATCCCTTAAGGATATTTTCCGTCAAAGCACTTATTCGATCTATTACAGTATACAATACAATAACACATCATGAAATTTGGAAGTTGAAAACACTCTAAATCACTCACTAATCTATGTTTGGTACTTGTAAAACTAATTAGTCAATTGCTCGGCCGTGACGAGTATTCTTCACAGCTTGGCAAGGATACACATCTCCACACTAAAGCTAAGAGTAACAAGTTTATAAGGTAAATTATAAGTTTTTGTATGGAAAGGCGTACGATCTGATCATTCTATAGTCTTTTACTAAAAGTACCACTCCAAAAAGGCAGCTGAAGCGCACATACAACACCTAGAAACGCTGAGAATAGAAAGGTGTGTTCGATCACATCCCCATTCGAATTTAACCAAACGGTAAGATGAAGCATGTTATTGGGGTAGGAAACCTTTAACTTTTACAAAAGCCGTTTAACCAACAAGGTACAAGGCATGCATACACACTCAGAATGCCGAGATAGACATGCATGTTCGTATGAATCCTCGTTCGCGTAAAACCAGCGGCTAATCATCAGGTGAGAGGGAAATAAATTGTTGTTAAATAAAAATCAAGAAACAAATAGATTAAGACTTTAAGATACAAGTTGCTAGACACTTATTTCCCGACCGTTATCATGATAAAGACACAACTATTTACAACGTCTTGATCATAGATCAAAAACAACAACCTAAGTTGGCGTTCCCGTAACGGTCAACTTCCTAATCTTCCCAAAACTTTACATACTCTACAAGGCAAGTGGCGATATCTTCCACTTTGTACAATACTCTACATCGTTGATTTTTTATACCGTATCAAGACATAATCGACTTCCTTCATGTAATTCCTTCAGTAATTGCAAAACGATTATCTTAAACTTTTCTTTCTCTCTCTTTTGTAATTTTTCTCATTTTTTCTCGAATTTTTACCAAATTTAAAATTCAAAGTTAGTGTAGTTTCACATCTCTTCACGATCATATAAATTTTGGATAATTTCTTCGGATAGTTCCTTGTCTTCTCGGATCAACAATTATTGTGATGGTAGTAAAATCACAAAGAGTTTTGACTATAATATTACACTCCTTTTGAATGTGCAAATTTCCAACCGCACCAAAGATAGAAAATGATCACAAGAATCTGGGAAATACAAATGTTTACACTTTAAGCAACTAGCATGTAAATTAAACTTAATCTAAAAACGGTAGGTTAAGGTGTTAAAGGGTTTGTAACGAAACAAATGGTTGGTGTAAAATTCCTAAAGATTGGCTCTATGGGTTGTTCTATGTGGATCATCACTTAAAGATGAAAGTGGAAAGGGTTTTAAAAGGAGGTTAACTTAAACGCTGTAGTTAGTTAATAGCAACATGTAATGGGAATTTGGGGTGAGTAATCTAAAAATTTACCAATTTAAACAAAGTTATCATCTAAATCCATAGTACTCATTCACTGTGTTCCGGTGTTATAACCAAGCCAAGTTCTAGTATACAACGTTACGCACATCATATTTTGTGGAATTGGGTAAATATTTGGAAACGAAACGGGTAAATCCTACAATATTCTAACAAGGGTTATTGTTTGCGGAGTTAATGTATCAATGTATTTAACACAAGTGTATGTCTTGAATTTTTTTGAATTCGAGCTAATATTAAGCTCTTTATGTGAAAATACGGCAAGGTAAAATTATTATATCATCCCCCACTTGATTATACAGGAGCTCATTGTATATATAAACATTAAATACGGGAATAAAGAATGTAGAATGAGAAACTTACCTGATTTTTGTCCGGTTTTTTTCTTCATTTTACTATGTTGCGTTTATGAGCAAGATTGTGTGTTTGAAAATGCATCGGATCTAGCACGAACAACACACCGTAGAGTTCAGAAAAATATGCATTCACCAACTTCGTCGATATTTCTTTTCGAGGTCCTGTTAAAATAATAGGAAGAAACAACGTGAATTTCTATCTTGGTATCTTACGGTTTTTTTAAACTAAAGTAAACAAACTTTAATTACAAGTCACTAGATGTTGGATACGACGTGTCAGAGTTAGTGAATACTACGTACATTAAATCTGACTAATAATGTTTTTTTTAATGTGCAATAATATAGGTCTTGATAAGTTCCTAGGACAATCAATACGCCGTATGGTATGGAGCGGATACGCCGTATTAATGTCTAGGAAGACAGACTCGATAACAAAATTAAATAACAATCCGGGTTGTCTCCCGGGAAGCACTTTTGTTTACAGCGAAGTCTTTAAGTTAGACATTTCTTCAGCTTCCACTTTATTTGGTACGCATCACCATCCATCCTTCGTCCATAATCTGAAAGATTTCTTGGTAAGCTCGGCATGCCTCTTTTCTTGTAACAGTAAGATCGTCGTATTCGTCTTCTTTTACAGCAACATACTTTTCATCATCATTAAACGAATATTTGATCATCATATATCTTCTTATATTGCACACCCATTATTCTTGAATTTCACATAATTCTTTACCCTTATTATGTTCATGATTTATCTCATAAGTATCATCGTAGTTTTTATAAGTATCCCATTGTCTTTTTTGTTCGTAACGTGACTCATCATCATCTTCATTGATAGATCCTTCCATGATAGCTTTGTTTCTTAAGACATCTTCCTTGAATTTACATTTCCTCACAAAGCTTTCATACCACTTGTATCCTGATAATGGAGTTGTTTACTTATTATGTAAGCTCCGGGTATAATTTCCTACTTTAAGTTTCTCACTTTCATCCTTCCAACAAATTGTTGGCATTTTCTGAACATCCAGCCTTTAATTAAAAGGCTTACAAGTTTGTTTAATGGTGTAGGGTATTGGTTCTAATTTCAGCGTTAGTCCATGGTTTTCTATCTACCCGTGGTACATCGTATTCCCTTCGTTCGTTCCAGTCGTCTTTGGTAATCTTCTTATGGTCTTAAACCCTATTATATCATTTGTAAGTAAGTGCGGGGTATTACCTTTGAGAAGGTAGTTAATCATAAAATGCTGTATGAGAGTGTCTGTAGTCCAAAGTATAATTAGTATGTCGTTCCTAAGACTTCAACATTTTCATCTTCTTATCAGGAGATTCCTCTTCAGTGAGCCTACTTCATCAAATTTCCTCTGATCCAGTAATCCATAATGCTTTTCATTGTATAATGATCCATGTTCTTATAGTTGATATATTTTTGATCTCAACCATTTATAAATGCAACATAGACGGTCATATCCATATGATCCTCAGCATCTTATTTGAGTCATTTTCCATTTTTGAGTAGTCACATTGGGATGTCAGCAAACTAACTTTATATGTGAATAAATATACTTACATTTGGATACTCGACTGACTTTCATCGTTTGAAACTTTAAGTCGGTGCTCTATACAATATCAGTGAGCGGAACATCTATCGACATAACGTTTTAATTTTATCGAATCTTCCTTTGTTTCCTTTGTCATTTTTACTAAAAAATATCCAAAAGATTATTAGTAGAACCAGCGGAGAAAGGTATATAAAAAAAAATTTGGGCCTTAAGTTCGAGTATGGAAAAGAATATTATCATATGACCGATACGTCGTATCCAATGGAAGTGGATACGCCGTATTAATTAGTTGTAAAGGATACGTTGTATTGGACAGAAAATTGGATACGCCGTATCTGATAGAAGTGGATACGCCGTATTCAATGTTAGACCAGTAAAGTGTATTTAAGATAAACAATTTAAATGCGTAAATAATTAAACACACAAATATACAAGCAAACAATTAAATACAAATATACAAATATTACAAAATATACAAGAATATACACAAATCTAAATTACACTAATCCTAAGGGTTAGATTTAATCTAATGTTAAAAACCAAAATATCAAATAAAATCAAGAATATTTTCATCTCCTCGGCAAAAAAAACGGGGGGGGGGGAAACGCTTAAAAACTTGATGTGTGCATTGTACGGTATATTTAAGATGATTCAAGTTTCAAATTTATATTTTGCCGACTAAACCAAAAACAACACTTTAACGGGCAGTGTACCCGATTGGTAGTAGTTTTGTGGTAAGTAGGGTGTCGAACACTTGAAGCGAGGTTAAATCTATCAATTTAATTAATATTTTGTTTATCTAATCTATGTCAATTCTATTCTATTATAAACCTATGTTAAACATATGTCAGTCTAAATCCTAATTCTAATGGGAAAAGAGAGGGTTTCTGGCCTGATAGACTGCTACGGTTTTGTGTTGGTGTCTATATCAATTCAAGGCACTTATACCACGTAGCTTATTAATATAAAAGATAAAAGAGCGGTCGAACCTTATATAGAAAAACTATTTTAACCATTATTATTGATTAGACAATTGGTTTGTTTATTTTAGTGCAATGATTTCATTCTCTTGAGGTGGCATATCATTCTTGATGGACTAGGCGTTACTTCATTCTAAGATGAAACAACAATTCTGTACATTGAAGCATCAGCATAAGCTCCTATTTGACTGTTTATAATTCGATCTTAGGGATTAAAGAACGGTGATCTTGTTAACCCAAGTCAATAGAGACTTTACACCATATTACGCTTAATGGCAATTTATCACTAGTAGTTACTTGTTCAACTTCTAATCGATTCAGAACGTTATTTGTTGAATTATCTAGGTCACATGCTTAGTCACGATCAATAAACCTTTGGCATATCCAATTAATGTTAAGCCCGAAGCCGTATCCTAGACACATACTTAGAAGGACATATTTCGTGTAACTATGATTCTAGATGTATAAATCATATATGGAGAGCTATCCTGGACTCTAGATCCACTTGGTCTGCTTTACTAGATCCAGTTGAATGATAGGTCACATACAAAAGTGCGTAAACAAGTATAAATTGATACACATAAACAAGCAATCAATGATAAATTAAGAAATCGTGGATAAACAAATATAAAAATCAAATCTTCTTATATGGCTAATACCCAAAGGTTTTAGCCTTTCAAAATCATAATATATACAAGAGTAATTATTTAGCCAAGGTAAACTAACGAGTTATACGAATTATACCACAAAACTAAACAATTACTATAATGTATATGGAATTACATGTTGTCTTCTATGAATTGAATACGTTGTCGACTTTCTGCTCTTTTTTCCTATGAAAATCGACTTTTGTGGTTTAGGTATCGAGGAATATGATTAGAACACTTAAAAATTGTTTATGAGTTTCTGTATTACAGGGTCTGAAGTAGGTTGTATATGGGTTTTAGGGTTTTTTAGAGTAGAGATCAAGCTTGATATCTTCCAGATATTATATTGATTCATATCTTGAATACGGCGTATTGGTCCTCTGGTACGGCGTTATGAGCTTATTCCTCTGTGGTCCTTTGGTGATGCAGGGCACGGATACGCCGTATCTTCCTTGATGGATACGACGTATTGGTCTTCAAAATAGTAATCTTCAAAATATCTTCATTTAAGTTCTAGAATGTGCGCCTTTTGCTATGTTTCACCAATTACTCCATAATTACTGCAACTCTCAAATATAAATGATTAAGTAACAATCTTTGCTATAATTCTACAAAGTGGTTAAAAACATCAGGATAAATGATGCTATAATAGACGTTATTTGATGTCATCAACTGCTAAAGGCTACTGTGAAAGTTGGATTATTCTAATAGGGGATTTTTGATGACATCAAAAAAACGTATATTTTTTTGCATCTTTTATCCCAGGTAATTGACCCATTTTGTATATGATTATTGCAAAGAAAGTTACTTAAGCTAATTTTTTTAGTTTATATTGAGAATTGCAGTAATTATGGAGTACTTGGTGAAACTTAGCAAAAGGCGTGCATTCTGGAGCTTAAACGAAGGTGTATTTTAGAGATTTATGTTTTGACAACAAATACGCTATCATCAAGGGAGATTAAGGGTATCCGTGCCTGCACTCACCAAAGACCACGAAGACCACATGATCAATACGATGTATCCAGTGAAGACCAATATGCCGTATTGGAGATATAATATGTGAATATTCTGGAAGATATCAAATGTGGCCCTACTCCAAGAAACACCCAATACGCCGTATCCAAGCCCATTCGGATTACTCGTTTCGACACGACTCCTGGACCCTTAATTAGCAAATCAAAAAACGATGTTTTAATGTGTGCTAATCATTATTCTCGTCCAAACTACAAATGTCAATTTTCAAAGGAGAAAAAGAGCAGAAGAGGTCTTGCAACACATTCCAATCCATAAGAGACAACGTGTAATTTCTTATACTTTTGTAATCGTTCAGTTTTTGATATCATTCGTTAACTCGGTTAGTTTACCTTGGCTAAGACATTACTATTGAGTAATTATGAGTTTGAGGGCTTAATACCTTCGAGTATAGCCATTATATGGGAAAAAAAAAAAAAGGGATCTGAATGTTTGGTTTTTGTTTATATTCGATGTTAATTTATCGTTTGTATACTTATATATGTTTATCAATTATACTTGTTTATGAGCTTTAATATGGACCTATCATTCAAACTGGATTCTAGGTGATTAGGACAAGTAATTAGATGCCTGGATAGCTTTCTTGGATTGTGAGATCTGGGATGATTAGGACTTCGAATGGTTCAAAGAGTTTTTCGCGGTGCCTGGGTTTGCAGTCTCAGATAACTGTTGTAACACAAATGGAAACACTTTCGTTAATGAAGCCAGGGGGTGTCTTGTAAATCAACTCCAGCAGTGAGAGTAAGTATGTGCTTTTGTAGCATAAATTAAAGTAAATGAGTGTGTATGAAAGGTTGTTGTCATATTGGAGACCTGACCATTTCATTTATAGGTGTTAAAAATAGGATGACGATTGGGTCCTAGCGCAAAAACCGAGTGACGTGGGGGTGTCCTCGATTTAAGGGGTGAATTTGTAGAACTGTTTAAGATTATACTAAGTGTTGTTTTTTTTCCCCCAGGGTGGACACCCATGGAGGGAAAGCGTGGGGATGGCAAGTGAGAACGTAGGTTTTGATCTTAGCCCAGAACCTTTGCCTGTTTAGTCGAAGACCTCCTGCGGAAGGGTGTTAGGCCTTTCGCATGGCAGATTCCCATATGGTAATCATCCCAAACGATGATTTTACGCCACTCGAAACTATTCAAAGATCTTATAGTGTAATTAGGGAGAGGATCCCATTCGAGCTCGAAGGGGAGACCTTCAAGCCGGAGAGGGGGGGGGTACGTCATCAAGCCCCCAGTCGAATATAATGTATGCATCTATGAATGCATTGCTTTCGACTCTATCAGCAAATTATTCAAAGGCCATATCAAACATCCAGGCACATGTGCTTCATGTATTAAATTATAAGTCCATTTGTTGTTGAGTTAGTTGAGTTCTTTAATGAAGATTACTTAACAATCTTCCTGGGTAATCAGGAGATGTCTTATCCTAATTTTCTTTCTAATTTGAAATCCAGATGACACTTGATGTGTGACACTGTGGTACGGTGTGAAGGCATGAGAAAGCCCCAATTTTTTTTATATATAAATACTTTCCATAACCTTCTTTCTTTTTACCGTCATAATAATTATTCTACTTTCTAGTGACCTGTGGTGCATTATCTCCTGGTAAGATAATCACCTCTTTTTTTAATTAATGAGAACAAAGGGATCCATAACACTACAAACTTGTGAACTTTCACAAGAAGAGTTTAATGATTTTCTCGCCCTTTACCCCGTTCCTTCTGAATATCATGTTATTCTTCCTAAATCCAATCAGACTGTTTTCGATGCTCCTCCTGGGTATGTCGGGTTGTATACCCATTCATTCTCTCTGCAAATCTTTGGTCTCTTTACATGAGTTCTTTGCGAGGTTCTCGAATATTATCAAGTTCATATATCGAGACGAAATCCTTTTGGCGTGCAAGTTTACTACTTTTTGGTCATATGCTTAAGCTTATGGTGTGAGCCCTTATCGGACCTCTTCGAGGGTTCTTTATTGTTTCGAGCTGGTAAGGTGGCTGACGTTTTGCTATAAAGGTAGTGGAAAAAACATATTTGAATCTGCTTCCTAAAGTTTTTACTAGCATCAATGGTTGGCTCAGAACAGTTTTTCCTATTGTTCAAGATCCATCATCCTGCTACATCTACACTTGTCTGAGGAAAACAATTTAATTTGAAATCTTTCAAGATAAATTCACATACAATATTGAAGAGAATCCCATGTTCTAACGTCTTAGTCGATATCCCACAAGTGTTCGTGTGTTTCCTGATCCTATCCTTTTCTTGGTTGGCCTCAAACCTTCGTAGGAACATGGTCAGAAACGACCTACGATCATGGCGGGCGGAAACGATATTTATCTTTCTTGCTTCTTTCTTCATTTTTCTTTTTCACTGATATATATGATTTACTTTCTCTTTCTGTAAAAAATGGCTTTTAGGAACTTTATCTGCACGAAGGATAAGGATCTAAGTTTTTTGCTAAGGAACTTATCCAGGCTTTGGTAGGTTCCACATATATTTCAGTTAAACAAGAGCCTCTGAAGCCAATTGAGGGCATGATATTCAGCCTGTTAGAGGTTACAGTCGGATTTTGGGGTATCCCGAGCCTGAGTTTAGTTGTTAAGTTATCCTGGGAGTGTAGCTGCTCGGATAAAAGATAGGAAGTGTAAAACTAGAGGGTGGGTCGTCAAGGCCCCCTGTTAAGAGGAAGCTTGCTTCTGGGTCTTCCACCTCCCGTGTTACTCGTGCCAAAACTTCTTCCTTGAAGGATGATGCTCTCTTCTTAAAAAATTCTAATGATGATGAGGGTATACTTCTAGTCTTTAACTTGTTTTGTACCACCTTTGCGTGAGGAGTCCACCAATATGTTTGTCTTCATGTCTCTTTTTTTTGCTAGGTCTCCCTGATGTTCTTGAGCTTAAGGATGCCAATGCTTGCCATCTCAAGATCTATGCTATTACTCCTCCGTCTTGGAAGAATCATCTGGATAATCACATAGATTTGGAGTTACTGGATCTTTATGACCGTTGTTATTCCAAACAGCTGTAAGTTGTTACATGGCTGTGAATTAGGAGGTCTCGTGAGTTGTTGAAGTGATCTAAGCATAGCTTAGGGTGCGAGTGTGATGTTATGAGAGCAAGGAGAGAGGAAGGAACGTAGAGTTTGTGAGGGGCTGCGGGTTAGTGTGAGGCTGCTATGACTGAGTTTGAGAAGAAACCCTGTGTGGTGGCCTTCCTGGGGTGAAGATATCTTGCCTCTCTCTACGAAGCCAATGTGCTTAAGTTAAGCCTTGACAGGATGATGGAAGAGGTCAGAAGTGTGGAGGCTATCAATAGAGATTTTGACTTGGAGTCAAGGTTCTACTCTTAAGACGGAAAAGGAAAGGTAGGAGGCCGTTGAAGTATCTCTCCGGGAGGAGGTTGAGGAGCTTAAACAAGATAGGAGAGAAGTGGTATCAAAGGTCATTCCCTAGGCTGTGATGGAACTTGTTCATAGTGATGACATATGTAGCCTTGTTGGTAAGCTTGTGTCCTCTGCTATCGTGTATGGGAGATGTAGGGCTTTCGAGCAGGTTGCTGGTATGAAGGAGCCTTTTGATTGTCAAAGGTTAAAGGGTTATGCTCTTATTACAGAAGGATCATTACTCAGGGATAGTAACGATTGTCACTGCCACCTTCCTAGGTTTTGGATGTGTTTGTGGCGGATCCTTATAGTCTATTAATGCTTTGTTGTCGAAGAGCCCCTACTCATTCCAATAGAATTGCTCTTCAAGGGACTCAAGTCCTTTTGGTTTCTTCTCAAAGGGCTGCTCCATCCTATGTTCCAGCCTCCAATCTGATGTCTCCTCCTGCTGATGCCTTCGTTGTGAATCCCCAATCATCTCCTCCTCAATAAAGGTCACTATGTTGGTGTTAATTCAGTCCTAAGGGTGGCATATACCCTTTAAACAATTTACTATGATCCAGGATTTGGCCTTTAGACAATTTATATTTGGACAATGGTTTGTGTAGGCCATTGTATGAACAACGTATGTCAACCTTTGAGGTTGACTTTAAATGGTACCATCTCTTTGGGGGATTTCAATATAGGGACGCAGTCCTGAATTTTATTTATGATATGCTTTGCTTCTTTTGCCATGACTTTGGGGAACTTTATTTAGTCTGACACCTTTGTCGTTTATAATTAAAATTTTGTGCTTTATGAAGCGAAGGCTCAAGTGTGGCCTTAAGTTGTCAAATTTTCAGGAATATATCATATGCCATGCTTGGAGGTAGGCTTCTATGGGGAGCATAGTCTCCCATCATATTTGAAGATTTGAAGGACTTTGAGTCTGACTCCTTTATGCGCTTTATCAAGCGGAGGCTCATGTGTGGCCTTAAGTTGTTAATTTTGCAGGAAAATATCGTATGTCATGCTTGGAGGTAGGCTTCCATAGGGAGCATAGTCTCCCATCATATTTGAAGATTTGAAGGACTTTGAGTCTGACTCCTTTGTGCGCTTTATTAAGTGGAGGCTCATGTATGGCCTTATATCTTTGACTTGTTTGTCAGTATTCAAATGAAGGGTTGCGACCCGCCTCATTATGTCCTCAAGGCTAAAAGAAGCAATGAGGAAAGTTAACGTGAATTTTATAGATATTTATTTCCAGTGGGCTCATGGCATGTATAACACACCCATTTTTAACATATAGCAACAATCATAATCATAGAAAATGACTCGAAAGCTAATCTGGGGTATTATTTCTTAGTACAACAATCATAATCATAGAAAACGACTCGAAAGAGACGTTTTTAAAAGATAAGTTATCATTCATTATTTCATCAGAGTTTTTACAGAAAGTAAGGTCCCAAAATCTAGAAACATAAAGTTTGAATGATAACCGTTTAGCCATCTTTAAGTCCGTGCCATCCGAGCCATAAGGTTACTCATTTACTATAGATTAAACATGCTAAAAAGTCAACACAAAGGTTGAGTGGTAATTCATAGGTTTAAGTAAGGTAGTTTGAATGCAAGATCGATACTGGGTTACGTTGTTATACACTCATAGTTTGTAATAATTGCATGCATGTACAATTATCATAGAAAAACAACTATTACTTTCTCATAAGCTCATGCCCGAGGCCTTGAGATAATTCAATAATCAAAGTAGTTGCCAAACGGGTTCCTTTGCCAAACCCCTGAATTGTTATTCAAATGATGTGCTATTGGTTACCGAAAGTATAGGTACACCAACGGGGAGTTTAGTCCCAAATAGATCCATTTACAACATTCACGCTCACTCCAAAGAGTAATTAACAGTTCATGATAATGGGGTCTTAATGGCAAAAATAGGTACTTAGGCAATAATGAATCAGGATAGCATACAGAAAAATACTTGCATTCATAGATTATAGCATGTATCCCCCTCGCGGGTTTATAAAACATTTAAAAGATTGAAATGCCGAGGGATATGACTTACATTAACAGTACAGGGAAATCTGATTGATGGCAAAAGTATATGAATGAAAAGTAACGGCTTCGTACAAACATGGGTATATGTCCAAGTCTTAGTTTGATTATTGTTTCAAATTTCATAAAGTTTAACGGATATCTTTGATTAATTATTTATGGTGTATTGTTCTCACTGTTCTGGGCTCATATAATCCAGAGGCACGCGTATCGTTTGAGGACCAAGGACTTTATATAAAGCCAACAAACTCTTCAAGAAGAATACCCAAATGGAACCCCTCACATGAAACTCCCTAGTGTCGTGATACGATAAGATATTAAGTTTCTTCAAAAGCTAGTTGATGATAAATTACGTTAAATACATAACGTATTTGATTTATAAAGCGTGATCGTGTGTTATTATTAACGACATATGTTACTGTGTTTATTTGATAAAAATTGATTTTTATAATATTTTTATAATTTATATAAAAATATAATATTTTATATTTTTAAGAATATTAAATTGGCAATAAATACCCTTGAATTATAATTAATTACAAAAGTAATCCTTTATATATATAAAGTATATATAATTTAATCCTTGAACTTTAAAACTTGGCAAGAACAATCCTTGGAGTTATAACTTTAATATAATTACAAAAATGGCCCTTGTAGTTAATAATTTCTAAAAGTTACAATATATACCCCTTGCATGAAAATAATTTACAAAACAAGTCCAAATTACATGCAAGCTTATTTTAGGTTTCTAAAAGAGATTTGCAGGTTATAGCTTATCATAATAAGCTAAAATAAGTTAGGAATAATAGCTTTTACGAGCTTATAGCTTATTGAAAAAGGTTTACGAGTTTAAAAACATAAAACGGGTCGTTTGGTTTATAAAAATTAATCCAATGGGTTAAAGCTTTTAAGGCTTGATAAAATATTTTTAGAAATGACTAATAAGCTCAATAGAATAGCTTATAACGACAACTTATAGTTTGCTTTTTAGATTTCAAGGAAAACGAGTAGTTATTAGGGATTACTAGGGCTCGTTAGGTTTTAGATTAAAAACGATGTGAGTGTGAGCTCAAGGCTTTTAACAAGGGTTCAAAATGATTATGAAGATACATATAATAGTTTCAATACATAAATAGTTATAGAACAAGATTCGACTTTTCAGTTTGGAAAATGGGTTCGAATGGGGGTTTATTTGGTTTTTACTCTAGAAAAACTACTTCAAGACCTTATTTTCTTGATTATTGGCTTCACTTCTTGCACTTAGGGACTTCTCTTCTTCCTATTGGCTGCTTATGCATCCATTGGATTGTTTAATGTTTAATTTTGAGGATGTGATATTGAAATTTTACGTGTTCTTCTATATAAATTGCAAACAACACTATTATGCTAAGTTTTTGTATAGTAATTACCAAATTGAGGGTGACTAATTTAGCTATTGTATACACATAAAAGCTTCTTGATTAGTTAAAACCAACAGAAGTGAGCAAGTCTACCGCGGTGTGAAGTATCGAAGTTGTGTGATGCTCTGAAGCACACTTGTGGTGTGCTAGAGTCTGCACAAGTAGACGTCAAGCTGATAGCTGCCGCGCGTGTATACACTATATGATCAGACTGAGCTTATCTGTGACGAAGATACTGTCTTGCACACCCATTTGTGATATATGCATCTGTATTATTATTCATAAGTCAAGAGATTATTGAGAGCTTTGATAAGTAGATTTAGAGAACATAGTAGCTTAGCTTAGTCATAGAGGTTCTAGTTAGTAGTGAAGAGTATGATGCTAAGTTGTGAGGATAGTAGATCCAGTCATCTCGCCTCGATGAAGATAGATAGTTAGTGGAGATGATGATAGAGATGTGACTGTATCGAGAAGCAGCGGAGTGTAGAGAGATCCAAGTGAAGGGATTAGTATAATATGCTGTCTCATACGTAGGGATCTAAAGATGTGTGTTGTGTATCCCAGAGCGTGTTTAATTATTTCGTAGCTAACTGTAGCTCGACCTGTCAACTGCGGAGGACTATCAGAGATGAGGGCCCCCTCGTATGACTATAGTACCGCCTCTGGCTCACTCCACGCGGTGAGCGCTCTAAATGTCTATACTTAGAGATATTCCGACTGCATAACGCTATATTCTACGCGTATCCTCTTGCGCACATTCTATTCTAACGATCACTCTGTACAACGCATCTCGCTGAGGCGCATCTACTATATTGCACATTTTATGCATTAGGATTTACTTACTACATTATGACCTTGTTCTTCACTGGTTCACCTATGTCTTTGTAAGTTTACCTTTCCCATTAAAATGTAGGGTTTTAATGCATTAACGTTAACGGATAACGTTCATTTGTATATCGTTTTGTTTAAATGTTAAACGTATATGATAAAATAGATAATAGATTATTGACTTGACATGTTATGATGTTTGCTTGATATAAACATAGATAGAGATTGCATAGGTGGTTGCGTGAGCTCGTTTACTTTAGTTATGCAAGTTACGTTGCATAATGGAATAAAGCAAAAAGATTCCCTGTATAAAGGTGGTATATAAAGATGTTACATTGCATCTAATTTAATAGATGGATATTACATTGATGAAAATTGCAGTTTGTTATAATCCCCCATCCTTACAGAAATCTCGTCCCGAGATTTAATTGGACTTGGAAGTGATATTGGAAAATAGATGAGGATATTTGGCACAAATTTCATCTTCACGTTCCTACGTAAATTCTCATCCTCTGTTAGAGTTCCATCGTACTTTGACTATAGGAATATGACTTTGTCTTAGTTGCTTGATTTCTCGATCCATAACTTCCACTGGTTCTTCCACAAAGTTGAGTTTGGCATTGAGCTAAAGCTCTTTTATTGGAATGACAAGGGGATTCGTCAGATAAGCATTTCTTTAGATTAGAAACATAGAAAGTATTGTGGACATTCCTGAGCTCTTCAGGAAGCTCTAGTTTGTATGCACAGGACCGACTCTTTTAAGAATCTAAATTGTCTAATTATACGGGGTTATGATTTCCCGGCTTTCCAAAAATGAATGACACTTTTGAGGTGACACTTTTTACACTAACACGATCTCCACTTTGAAATTCAAAGGCTTTTACCTGGACATCTGGCGTAACTTTTTGTCGATTCTCTTGCAGCTTGCGAAGCGTTGTCGAATTTGCATTATCTTTGTTAGTGGTTTCATGAATTATTTATGGTCCGTGAGTTGAAAACATCTCAACTTCGGCTCTAGAATTGGTGATTGCACTTTCAACAATAAGTGCCTCAAATGTGTTGCTTGATACTGGCATGGTAACTATTATTTTTGTAGAGATTCTACCATTGTTATAGTGTCTTTCCTATCCTTTCCAAAAATCTATAACCACAGGCTCCAAGCATGTCATGGTCCTTTCACTTTGTCCATCGGTTTCGGGATGATATGCCGTACCCATGTCTAATTGAGTACCCAAAGCACTTTGTAATGATTTCCAGAATCTGGATGTGAAATGACTGTTACGATCTGAAATGATGGATATAGGTACTCATGCCAAGGAGGACTATTTCTTTGATGTATAACCTTATAAGGGTTTCCATACAATCTGTCTCTCGGGTAGGAATAAAATGTGCGGATTTGATAAGGCGATCGACAATGACCCAAATTGTGTCATGTCCGTTTGAGGTTTTGGGTAGTTTTGTGACAAAATCCATTGTTATTCTTTCCTACTTCCACATAGGGATCTTGGGTTGACCAGTAAGCAGGATGGTCTGACATTCTGCTTACTCTAGAAATGTTAAACATTTTCCAACATATTCAACGTGATTGCTTCTAGTTAGGCCACCAATAGAGTTTCTTTAGATCTTGGTACATTTTGTTAGAACCTGGGTGAATGGAATACTTCGATTTATGGGTCTCATGCATAATCAAGTCTCTCAGATTACCAAATAGTGGTAACCAGCTTCGGTTCTTAATAAACGAAGTCTCCCATCAGGAACGTATTTCAAATGCTTTATCCATTCCTCTTAAGTTTTCAGCCTTGATGTTTTCTTTTTGAGTGCTTCGGTTTGATCCCTTATGATTTTGTGAGGGGTAGTTTGGATGAATGGTCATAACTAATGATCTAACTCGGAGTGGTTTGATTCGTTCCTTCCGGCTTAAGGCATCTGCTACAACATTTGCCTTTCCAGGATGGTAGCGAATTTTACAATCATAATCTGCAAGCAATTCTAGCCATCGGCGTTGCCTCATGTTTAACTCTTTCTGATGAAGAATATGTTGAAGGCTTTTGTGATCAGTGAACACTATACACTTTGTACCGTATAGATAGTGTTTCCAGATTTTAAGAGCGAATACTACTGCTCCTAATTCAAGATCATGTGTGGATATAGTTTTCTTGTGAGGCATGGAGTTTGTCAGGATGCATATGCTATAGCTTTTTCTTTTGCCTTAATTTTGATCCATGACCTTGAAGAGATGCATCACTTGTAAAATGACAAAGTCATCGTTTCCTTCTGGTAATGCTAAGATTGGAGCTTCACATAGTTTTTATTTTAGCAATTGGAAAGCCATCTCTTGGTCTTTTTTCCAGATATACTTCTTGTTTTTCTAGGTTAATTTATTCAAAGGCTTTGCAATCTTGGAAAAACCTTAGATGAATCTTCGGTAATAGCCGGCGAAGTCCTAAGAATTGGCGAACTTTTGTAGGTGTAGTGGGAGATGTCCAATTCTTAACTGCTTCAATCTTGGCGGGGTCAACATGAAGTCCTTGACTATCAATTAAGTGTCCAAGAAATTGCACGATATGAATCAAAAAATCACACTTGGAGAACTTGGCATACAATTTCTCTTTCTTGAGTAATTCTAAGATTATTCTTAGATGATTTGCGTGTTCTTCTTTGTTACGAGAGTAGATAAGAATATCATCAATAAACACTATTACAAATTTATCCAAGTATGGTTTACACACACGATTCATAAGATCCATGAGTACTGCAGGTGCGTTAGTTAAACCAAATGGCATCACTTGAAATTCGTAGTGTCCGTATCTTGTTCTGAAAGCATTCTTGGGAATATCTTCATCCCTTACTCTTAGTTGATGATAACCAGATCTTAAGTTGATTTTTGAGTAAACGCTTAAATCTTGAAGTTGGTCGAATAAATCATCGATCCTGGGTAATGGGTAACGATTCTTTATGGTAAGTTTATTTAACTCTCGGTAATCGATACACATTCTAAAAGATCCATCTTTCTTTTTGACAAATAAGACATGAGCTCCCCAAGGTGAAGTACTTGGTCGGATAAAACCTCGGTTTGCTAACTCTTGAAGTTGATTTGATAGTTCTTGCATTTCTAAAGGAGCTAATCTATAGGGTGCTCGGGCTACAGGCGTTGCTCCTGGAATTAAATCGATTTAGAATTCTACTTGACGAATGGGAGGAAGGCCAGGTAGATCTTCAGGAAAAACTTTTGGGAATTCTCTGACTACTGGGATATCTTCTAGTCTTTTCTCGTCTGTCTTCTTCTCCATTACTTGGGCTATGAAAACTTGACATCCCCTGGATATATACCTTTTGGTTTTTATACAGGATATGAGATTTAGTCGGGTCTTACTTTGATCACCTCGAATGATTAATGTTTCACCGTCGATGGGAATGTGGACGATTTTCTCGTCACAGATAATTCTGGCATGATACTTGGACAACCAATCCATACCAATGATGACGTCAAAACTACCGAGTTTAATTGGCATAAGATTAATTTTGAAAGGTTGATTTAACAAAGTCAGAGTTGCACCCTGAATAACGGTGTTTGTGCTTACTAGATTTCCGTTAGCCATTTCGATATCGTAAAAGGTGTCTATTGTAATAGGTGGAATATTTAGCATAGAGGCAAGAGATATAGATATGAAGCTTTTATTTGCTCCGGAATTAAATAATACTCTAGCTAAATGTTGGTTTAGGAACGTACCCGTGACTACATTCGGGTCTTGGTGAGCATTTTTGTTTCTTAGCATGTAGGCTCTTCCCTGGGCATTGATGTTGGTCTTTCGGCACTGATTTGTATAATGCCCTTTCTCTCCACAAGCATGACAAATAACTGTCACTGGTAGCTGATTACTTCCAGTGGCTGGCCTCTTGTTTTGGCAGTTCTTGGTTAAATAGCCCACCTTGTTGCAAGTATTACACTTAACAGTACAAGGTCCTGTGTGGTGTAGATCACATTTTCTACATAATGGGAGGTTTCCAGCGTACCTATTATTCTCAGTTGGAGTGGCAGCATAAGCTTTGACAGCTTCTTGCCTTCTATTTTGTTATGGTTGGTGATTATTGGTGTTGGTGTTACGGTAGTTGTTGTTGCGGTAATTGTTGTTGTTATTGTTAAAAGTTCTTCTATCGTCAAACTTTCATTTGTGGTCACTTGATACTTGTATCGGAGTATGCTTTGTTACCTGATCTATTAGCCTTTGGGCTATGTTAATGGCTTACTCTAAAGTTTGAGGCTTTGAGGCGGTAACATTTCCTTCAATACTTCTAGGTAATCCTCCGATGAAGGCTTCCAGAAGTTTCTCGGTGTTTGGTACCATGTTCGGGCATAAAACTGCTAATTCTTGGAATCTTCTAACGTAGGGTTTAAGATCATTTCCCTTTACAGTTAGATTGTAAAGTTCATCTTCCATCTTTCTGACTTTAGTTCGAGGACAATACTTGTTTGTCAAGAGCCTTTTCAATTCAGTCCAGGTGATTTGATTGGCTTGATCTACTCCCATAGGTTGGGCGTATGCATTCCACCAGGACAAGGCATCCTCAGTCAGGATACCAGTAGCAAATGTTACTTTGTTTTCTTTGGCACATTTGCTGCAAGAAAATATTGATTCGGTCCGTTCAAACCAGCGGATGAGGCCAACTACTCCTTCCGTACCATTGAAGTAGAAAGGTTGACAACTTATGAACTCTTTATAGTTTCTCGTTTTTGTTATAGTAATTCCAGTAGGTCTGGTGTTCCTGTTGGGATTACTAGTACTTGCCATTGTTACAGCTTGTGATTCCATAGCCGTGGTGACACTATCAGCAACTAGTTTCTTGATGGCAGTCTGAGTCATGGCTGGTGCTTCAGATGTTGACGTCCTTTTAGGAGGCATTCTATCAACATAAGACAACACGTAATAAGAATAATATCACAAGTCTTAAAATGCAATGCTTATTTTTAAACTTTAATCATTTTTAACAATAGTGATATCAAAGATATCATAGATACTTATTTGATATGAATTCTAACAAGCATCTAACTTATTAGTTTATTTTCTAAGGGTCACGGTAAGATTCGTAATGAAGACGGAGATGTAATATAGGACACAGGATGAATATAAAACTTGCCTTTAAACTATACATAGTCAAAATTTGACAAGTGTTGTTATTTATACCACACATCCCATGGCTAGGTTCTATCAAAAGCTATAACTGGTATCTAATCTAGTAGTCCGATGGTCATTCCTGGCTGTTCTTGTGTTCATAGATTGCATTCAGAAGACTTTTCTTATCTGCTTGGTGACGAACCTGGATATCTTTGATGATTTCCTGCTTGGTGACGGACTTAGATTTCTTTGATGATTTGTTCTAGATCAGTAATCCTGAAGCGAGCCAGAGAAATCTTATGGTTATTTCCCATTTACTTCTTTTGAAGTTTAGTAATTTGAGCATGAGCTTGTTGGAGTTCAGCTTCCAGATTGTCGAAATCTTGTTGTATAATTACCCGGCCATTTTCGAGACCTTCTATTTTGTCTTCTATGTGTTCAATGCAGTCGAGAGAGAGTTCATCCAGGTGATTCAGAATTTCCTTAATTTGCTCCTCGTGATGTTCCAAACTTGTCTTACGAGAGCTTTCTCCCATCTCAAATTCTTGAGGTAGGGCAGAAGTAGAGGAGGATGATCGGTTATGTTTCTTAGGTGATAATAATCCCTCAGGAAGAAAGAATTCTTGAGGATTAAACATTAAAGATGGAGGCACAATAGTTGGTGGTGGAATAGGTGATTCTTTAGCATAAAATACCATGCAATTACTTCAAGTAGGGGCATCATCGAAAAAGCGAAAGAGTTGGTGAAGCTATTGGAACTAGGCTAAATAAGTTAGAAGAGCTAGAATAAGTTTTTCCCGGTGAAGCTGGGACATAGTCCGAAGAAGCCGGAATAAAGTCGGGAAAGTTAGAAGAAAAAGCATCCTCAATCTCGGAAGTAGGATGGTTGGGAGAAAACATCGTTCTGTTAACAATCCAGTAGTAAATAACATAAGTTATTTATATAATAGTATAATAGTTATGTATCTTTACATACTATTCCAGAAATGTAGTGGCACAGAGGACTTTCTTGGATGGAAAAAGAAAAGTAGTTATAGTTAAGGTTTCAACCTTGTTCTCTATAACCGTGGCTCTTGATACCAATCTATAACACCCCCATTTTTGACATATAGCAGCGGAAGCTAATCTGGGGTATTATTTCATAGTACAACAGTCATAATCATAGAAAACGACTCAAAAGAGACATTTTTAAAAGATAAGTTATCATTCATTATTTCATCAGAGTTTTTACAAAAAGAGGTCCCAAAATCTACATGAAAACATAAAGTTTAAATGATAACAGTTTAGCCATCTTCAAGTCTGTGCCACTCAGTACCATAAGATGTTCAGTTACCTGAGATAAACATGCTAAAAAGACAACACAAAGGTTGAGTGAAATTCATAGGTTTTATAGAAACATTTTGAATACAACTCATAATGGGTTACGTTGTTACACACCCATAGTTTTGTAATAATTGCAACACATACAATTATCATGAAAAATAGTATTATGTGCCCCTAAGCTCATGACACCGAAGCCTTAGGTTAATCAATAACCACAAATAATTTCCCTAACTTGTGTCTTTGCCAAACACCCGTAAAGTTATTCAAATATGTGCTATTGGTTACCGACATATAGGTACAGCAACGGGGAGTCCAGTCCTAAATAGATCTATTCAAGCATTCCGCGCTTACACCGATGAGTAATAAACGTTTCCTGATAGTGGGGACTTAATGGCAAAAGTAGGTACTTAGGCAATAATGAATCAGGATAGCATACATAAAATACTTGCATTCATGGTTTATAGCATGTATCCCCCTGCGGGTTTATGAAAATATTAAAAGATTGAATGCGAGGCTATGAACTCACCTTAACATACAGGAAATCTGATTGATGCACAAATTATATGAAAAAGAAAGAAACGGCTTCGTCACAAACTTGGTGGATATGTCAAGTCTTAGTTTGATAGATTCGTTTTAAGTCATAATGAAATATCTAATTTGATTTGGATTTATTAGTGGAAATATCGTATCACTGTTCGGAGCCATCATAATTCAAGTTATGTATAAAAGTTTGAGGAAGTCAGACACTTTAAAATCGTAAATCCAGCAAACTCACCCAAATGAAACCCTTCAAAACCCCTTACTATGAAGCTCCCTAGTAATGTGATACATTATAGTTTTAAGTTTCTTCAAAAGCTAGAATAATTTATATATATATATTTTTATAGTTAATATAAAAATATAATATTTTATAAGTTTGCAAAATTGGCAATTTATACCCTTGGTTTATAAACTTTTACTACTTTAGTCCTTTATATATAAAGTATATATAATTTAAACCTTTAACTTTGAAACTTGGCAAATAGGTATTTATAGTTATAACTTTAGAATAATGACATTTTCAGCCCCTTTAGTTATAAATTTCAGAAAGTTACGATATATACCCCTTGCATTGAATACTTTTGCAAAACAAGTTCAAAATGCCATGCAAGCTTATTTTAGGATTCTAAATGATATTTGCAGGTTATAGCTTATTAGAATAAGCAAAAATAAGATGTTCTAACGTAACAAAAGTTTAGAAAAAGGATTCGTTAGCTAGAAAATCAAAACAGGTCGTTTTTAGGATTTTTATCAAAAACACATGGGTTTGAGGATCCAAAGCTTTAAACAAGAGTTCATATATGATCTTAAGAGTATTATGAACAGTATTGTACATAATATAAGCTTATGGAACAAGATCTTAGGATTACTTGAGCTAAAATGGGTCGAAATGTTCGTACGCCTAGTAACGACTTCAAGGCTTTGTTTTTCTTGCTTATTGGCTTCTATTATGAGCTTAGGGACTTATCTTGGTCTTCTATTGCTACTATGGAAGGATTAGAATTCCATTTGAGGGTATGAGATGAGATGTGGGATGAAATAAAAAGGGTGCTTGGTTCGTGTATTTATAGGGTGAGAACACCCTTGGTGCCCAAGAAAACTTAGAGATTAAGGGTTAGGATATGTAGATAGGTGACTAATGAAGGCTAAGGATGAGTTTTGAGATCTAGGAAACTAGCTAAGAGAGGTGGAGGTGTGTCACGGCTAACAAGGAAGACAAAAGGGTGATTTTGCAACTTAATAGCCAAGTATCTTAGCAAGGAGGTGATAGATGTGCTTGCTAGGCTGCTTGGTGATGTCATGGTGAGGTCATGGAGGTGCTAGGATGGGTGCTTGGTTTAAAAATGGGTAAAAATGGAGCAAAATGGGTATTGGGTTGGTTTAGGGCTCGTTTAGGTTTTTTAGGTGTTTAGATTGAGTTAGGATTAGGGTTTAGGGCTTAGGATTAACTTTTAGGGTTTAGTTTTAAGATTTAGGGTTTTAAAATGAAATTAACATTTTTAGGGTTTCATTTAGGGTTTAGGGTTTTAAAACATGGATTAGGGTTAATATTAGGGATAGATTAGGGTTTAGAAGTCATTCATTAAGTGCGTGTGCCTTGTGTTAATGAGGTGTAAAGTTTAAACATGGTTTAGGAGCTTAAATTACCTAATTAGGTTTTTAGGCATTATTGACTTGTACATTGA